>PVIR01008317.1:0-56738 GCA_004026965.1 Petromus typicus
GAACACATTCTAGGTGTGAAGTTTATCTCAGGAACATGAAGTCAGACTGCCTTCCAGTCAGCCTCGATAATGATACAGGGAAATATAACTCCCAACCGGCTAGATGTCAGATACACTGAGTTTGTGTTCCCCAAAATCAAAGAATGAATTCTAAGGAACAGTGGAGGTTACGAGTAGGAAAAGTTTATCAAGAGAGACAGCTCCCAAGAGACAGGAGGGGACCCCTAAGTGAGTTGCCGACAAGCCCATTTTTCAAAATCATGAGGTGGGTCCAAGATCACAAGGTGGGTACATATGGTTCAAAACTATGATCAACTAATAAGAGTGCAAACATAGCTATGTAGGTAATATTGATTCAGTGGGAAAGCAAGTCACACACCAAGTGTACACAGAAAGAACAAAGACCTTTTTATAGAAAACGATTGATCACCCACTTGGGTGACAGATCCTGTTTAGATTTTACTGGACTAAGTGGTACCAATTATCTTATCCCCTGAGGAGGTATGTAGGCCTGGTCATTCTATCATTGTCTTGAGGCCTGGCCTTTAATAGATGCACCTGCAGTCACAGCTGTAATGTCTTTTTATCCTCTGCACTGACTCCCTTAAGGGCCTAGCCCTGTCTCACTGCCTAGAATATTTCTGCCTAATTTAGCTGTCTGTAATACCAGTGCATTTTAGCCCTCGATTATAGTCAGTCTCCTATGACTGTAGTCTCTGAAGACAGAGATCATGCTTACCATTATCATCACTATTCTCAAATCTCTTTGTGACTCACTGTTTCTTCGAATGTCACCTTTCATTGAGGACCACTATAAATCAATGCATTTAACACTTACATCTGATGTGCTACATATTTACTGATTTCTGCCTCTGATGGAATATAAGCTCCACAAAGCCAGATTTGATTCTGTTCCTTTTCTTTGCTGGCTGCCAAGCCTTTAACATATGTTTTTGGGGACATTTAAGATCCAAGCCATAGCATAATAAATATGAGCAAAAGTTAATTTAAATATATATATATATATATATATATATATATATATTATAAAAATTGAAGTTAATATTTTGAAAAAGCTGATACCTGGCCTCACATTTGCAATCCTCCTGACTCAACCTCTTAGGTAGCTGAAATTATTGGCATGCAACACCACACCTGGTCTACAATGCCTTAAAAATGTAGAAGTTAGCCAGGGGTGATGGTGTCCACCTATAATGCCACCACTCAGGAGGCTGAAGCAGGAGGATATTTGTGAGTTCAAAGTCAGCCTGGACTACACAGTAAGCTCAAGGCTAGCATGGTCTAAATAGCAAGACCCTGCCCAACCATCACCACTACCCATAGCCAAGTATGAATTGCCAGGCCCAGTAGTATATATCTGTGGGCCCACACTACTCTGGAGGCATAAAGTTACACTGTAAGTCAGTGGCAGAAATGAGGTTTGAACTCAGCTTTGCTTACTGATTCATATTTACCTCTGCATAACAAATCACCCCTAAATTTAATGGCTTAAACCCACAATAGGTTCCTTTTCATAATTCATTGAGTAGACTGGGAACAACTAGTGGGCTTTTCTGCTGGTCTAATTTGGGATTTCATTTGGTGGCTGCAGCCAAGAGAGTGACAGGCTGGAACACACAACGCCTATCGTGGTGGGACAGCTGGAAGGCTGAACTTCTGCCCCTCTCCACTTGTCTCGGGGCCTCTCCCTCTCAATATGATCTCACCAGCAAAGTAGGTGAACTATTTTATTTGGTTTTTGGGTTTTGTTTTGTTTTGTTTTGTTTAAATTTTTGAGACAGGGTCTCACTTTGTAGTTTAGGTTGGCCCTGAACTCACTATGTAGTCCAGGCCAGCCTTGAACTCACAGCAATCCTCCTGCCTCTACCTCCCAAGTGTTGGGATCACAGGCGTGAACCCCCATACCTAGCTATTTCATTTCGAATACTGGAGATTGAACCCCTGGGGCTTTCACATATTAGGCAAGTGTTATACCATTGAGCTACAACTTAGGCTTTTTTTTCTTTTTGATTCAAATTCATAATCCTTCTGACTCAGCCTGCCTAGGCACTAGAATTACAGGTATAGACCACCATGCCTGGTCTATAGAAGCACTTCACAGGAAGTAACTCAGTGCTTCCCTCAGGGCAGAAGGATGAGGCCTACAACTGTCAGAGAACCACTTCTGCCATTGCCCATTGGCAAATACAACTGAGATCCAACCTGATTCAGTGCGAAACTAGCCTGATGCCAAATGGCATGGATCATTGGTGGCCATTTTATTTGCTTGTTTTGTTTAGTTTTTTAGAACAAGGTTTCACTTTTTAAATTTTATTTATTTATTTTTTTAGACAGGGTCTCACTTTGTAGTTTAGGCTGGTCTTGGACTCAGCCTTGAACTCACAGCAATCCTCCTGACTCAGCCTCCCAAGTGTTGGAATTACAGTCCTGAGCCACCACGCCCATATGTGGTACTGATTGCTGGTGGGTGTGAGTCACCATACCCAACATTGTTGTATGTGGTTATCAAGGATTGAACCTGGGCCCTTGTGCTTGCAAAGCAAGCACTGGAACCAGTGAGCTAACTCCCAGGCCCACTTTACAAGGCCTCACTTTGTAGTTCAAGCTGGCTTTGAACTCACTATGCAGCCCAGGCTAGCTTCACATTCACTGCTGCCTCCTGAGTGCTAGGCTTACAGGCATGAGTCCAGTGGCCATTTTTAAAGACCAGCTACCACAGGTGATCCTGGGATATCAAAGTCTGTGATTCTCCCATTACTTCTTGCTACTATGAGCACCCACAAAACAGAACATGAATAGATATCCTCCTCACAAAACGAAGGAAGACAGCTTGAACAGGGAGGAGATAGATTTTGCTAAAGTCAATATTGGTGGTAAACATTCTGAACCTAGGCAGAAACAGACCTACCCACAAGCCCAAAAGAAGGGACATCACATGCTAGAGATCTACACTGGGGTCAGTGTCGGGAGCAATTCCACCTAATTCTGGGGAAAAATCATTTCACAATTAAAATTATGATTAGGCTTAGTTTTCTTGCCTATAGACCAGCTACAGGATATCAAGACATAACTCTGTTTTCACCGCCGGTCACAGCTAAGACCTGAATGGTCCTCTGATGCTGTGATGCTCTGGGGCAGGACTGCACCAGCTGAAGTCATCCTGAGATGGACAAACTCCTGATCAACACAAATTTCTCACTGTTCTAGGCCCTCTGAGTGACCTGCTACATTTGTTACTCCTGATGTACCAAAGTGTGGCAAGTTTGAGGCCTTTCCTCTCTGCTGCTCAGAGCAAAACTGATCAGGCCCAAAACTCAACTTCTTCTCTAAATCTCATTTTTCTACATCTTCTGTATAATTCATTAATTTGCCTTGTGCTGCGTAGCTCATAGGAGACTAGAACTTAACTACAAAGGTTCTAGTAATGTTCCCTTTCCCTATTCCCTACAAGTCAGGATTTATAAACTCAGTGGAAAATATTTCAGTGAAAGGATGATAGTGAAGAAGCCAAAGGAATATTTTCTCCCAACCTAATTACAAGCATTTGTATCTCACTATTTGAAGTATACTTTTCTTCAGCCATCTAAATCAGCAAACTACACTCAGCCCATTTGTGGCCAACAGGTTCATATCTAACCAAAGTATGACTGTGGTTACCTTCTGGCTCAATAAGCGATTCTCGGGGATTTTTAAAATCTTGATTTAATACACAGAAATGTGACTTCAATAGCTTGTACATATGTGTACATGATAGCTATATTTCTATGTGCATACATATAATGTATACATCTGTACATACAACTGAGACATTTCATAAGTCAATATTGCTTACTGTATGCAACAGAATAATTTCCTATTGTTTAATTTGATCTTTTATTTTGTTTTTTGGTGTTCTGAGACTTGATTTGCTCTGTAGTTAAAGCTGGCCTTAACCTCACAAAGTAACCCAAGGTGGCCTCAACCTCATCTCAATTGTCTCATCTCAGCCCTCCAGCTAGATTATAGAAGTGTGCCACCACACACGTCCTTCATCTGGGAGTTTTTAAATACTTGCCATGAAGGACTAACTTAATTCTGTAATCCCTTAATGGACCTGACTTTTCACCTGAAAACCCCTTCCTACAGCCCCACAATGATGTGGGATCAAGTAAAAAATAATGAAGTAGGCTGGGTGTGGCAGAGTACACCTGTAATCTCAGCAGTCAGCAGGCTAAGACAGGAGGACCACAATTGAGTTCAAGGCCAGCATTGGCTAGTGAACTCAAGGCCAGCCTGAGCAACATGAGATTTTGTCTCAAAAAAACAAAAAATAAAAGAAGAAAACCAAAGTTATAGTACTGGTATTTCCAATTACCTTCTGTAATCATTCGTTTAATTTGGTTTTTCAAATATTAAGAGATTAACACACTAAAACATGTAATGGGTTAATTTTCCAATTGCGTTTAAACTGATTCACTCATGATTGTAAGTGTACCCACGTAACTACATCTGTAAGCAACACAGAGTATGAGCTTAAGATCCACCAACCTATTTTTAGGCTTAATATATTAAATTTTAAGTGAACTAAAAAGTATTTGGATTTGTCAAGTTATTGAATTGGTGAAGAGGGGGCCGGGGATTTAGCTCAGTGGTTACGGCGCCGGAGATCCCCGGTAACCACATAACAATACTGGGCGTGGAGACTCACCCCAGCAGCAACCAGTACCACATACCACAGTGCCTGGAGTGGTGGCTCACGCCTGTATTCCCAGCAGTTGGGAGGCAGAGGTAAGAGGATCGCTGTGATGTGAGTTTGAGGCTGAGCTCAGGGCCAGCCTGAACCACAAAGCGAGATCCTGTCTCAAAAAAAAAAAAAAAAAAACTTGAATTAGTAAGAAAAAATATATTTATAAATGTGGCTGGCAGTCGTGAGAATTTAACTTATAAAAACCCTTATAAAGATAAATTTACCAAGGCACACCCCCTTAAGAATAAGCAGGTTTGGGACCTTTTAATACCAAAAGTACATTTAAACTCATCACCTCAGTTGCCTAAACGCAGAAGACATGGAAGAGCTCCCGTTTCCTCCGAGCTACTTGCACTGGAAAATTTAAGGCAGATCCCAGCCAGTGAGCAACACGTGGTCCCGCGAAAGGAACTAAGTCCCGCGAAGCAGGGCAAGATATCGGCTTTGGGAAACATGGGGTCGTCTTTCTTTCTATATTATTTCCTGACACCATCTTGTTTTTGTTTCTTTAATCACCATAATGAAAATGTAAACTTAAGAGAAAGGGGCTTGATTTCTCAGAGTCTGCACATGAACACTCCAGGTCTCACTCCTGGCCGGGAAAGGAGGTAAGCGCGCGGGCCCATCGGGATTCCCGCGTTGGTCCCAGAATGGGAAGCGGGGTCGCGTGGGGGTGGGGGAGGGTGCCCCGCCCTGGGGGGTTTGGGGGCCCCGATGTCACCAGCCTTGCCTCCGCCACCAGCATTGCCTCCGCCACCCTGTGTGGGATGGTCGCCGCGCCACACGTGGAACCTCTCGCCCACACTCTACTGAAATTGCTGCCCACCACAAACATCATGAGATCACGAAGGATCGGACTATCTGGGCTAGAGCCTTTCCAAGACATTTTGCGGCCTTCAGGCCTAGCGAAACCCCGCGCGTCCCCAGCAACCGCGTTTTCCTGCGCAGCCGCAGAATCCAGAAACGGTCTGTTCGCCCGCGCTTCTCGCCACCTGCACCCCCCCCTCTTGGCGATACCACCTGGTGAAACCCCTTCCAAGGCACAACAATGGTGTAGTCCCTGGCTTCTGGTTGGTCAATCCAGAGAAGGCGTGGCCTCCGAAGTCTGCTTCCGCGCGCTGGAGCCCACTAGCCGCATTGCGAGCCGGGCAAAAGAGCAGACGCCATGGTGAGGAGTGGGTGTGGGTTGTGGGCTGTGCGAAGGCCGTTGATTGGGTCTAATTTCGGGCTGCAGCCCGCTCCTGAGCCTGGGGCCTGCTCTAAGAGCGGGGCCGAACGGACTTGGGGCCTCGCTGATGTGCCCCTCGGCTCCCGTTCCAGGTTCTGCTGCACGTGCTTTTCGAGCACGCGGTCGGCTATGCGCTTTTGGCGCTGAAGGAAGTGGAGGAGATCAGTCTGCTGCTGCCGCAGGTGAGTAGAATCGGTGGGCTCTTCCTTTTCCGCTGCAGCCCCTAGGCTGCTGAGCCCCAGCATGCACCGCGCGCTCCCACGTGGCCGGCTGCGCGAGATGGGGGGGCTAGGCTGAGAAGGCTCTGGAGCAGAGGGTCTTTACTTTGATTCATGGTTAGAATCTTTTTAGATATAAGCCTACCATGCTTTCTAGTATACAGGATGCGGGGTCCAGGCATCAGTATATTTTTAATAACGTGCAGGGCCGAAAACTTTCGTGTAGAGGTAAAGCGAAAGAACAAATCCATCATTTTCCTCACAGGTGGAAGAGTGTGTGCTGAACCTGGGCAAGTTCCACAACGTTGTTCGCCTGGTTGCCTTCTGTCCATTTTCTTCTTCCCAGGTGGCCTTAGAAAATGCCAACGCGGTGTCCGAAGGTGAATATATGTATTGAGATTTATACTGTGTGGCTTAAGACAATTGATACTCACTGCTTAAGGTTTCAGAAATAGAGAAGATAAAGTGTTCAGTAGCACACAGTCCAGCTACTAGGTTCAGAATACTTCCAAATGAGGCAGTGGTGCTGTCCTCAAATTGCCTACACACAAATGTTGTACTTAGTTCTTTGTTATATCTTTCAGTTTATTGGGAAGAGTTGTTTTGTTATGCTAAGGTCAAAAAAAGAGGGCATGGTGTCCCAGAAGACAAATAAATCAGCTGCTGCGTACTTGAAAAGACAGGTTGTAACCTTTCTGTACATTTTAAACTGGTGCCCTTGGATCTCAATCCGATTTCTCCCATGGTTTAGCCAGGCTTTGCAGTGATGATTTGTGAAATCTGTCAATCCTCTGAGTGTAGTCACTGATGTCTCCATGTCTCTGAGCAATGCCTGATGGGGAGAGCCTCAAGCATACCATCCGTGCTCCATGGCACCAGCACAAAAAGCTGAGATTCTTTTTTATTTAAGCAGTCTTCAGTGTGTTAGTGAGAGCTGTATTTTTTTTATTTTTTTATTTTTTTTGAGGCATTGTCCATGAGGACCTCCGACTGCTCCTGGAGACCCATCTTCCGTCCAAAAAGAAGAAAGTGCTCTTGGGGGTTGGGGACCCCAAGATTGGTGCTGCAATACAAGAGGAGTTGGGCTACAACTGCCAGACTGGAGGTGTGATAGCTGAGATCCTGCGAGGTGAGATACTCCGCCATTCTTGACACCTTCGAGGAAGGCTGTAGAAACTTACAGGGTGCTAGAGGTCGCTTCGGGGAAGATCTGCTTGCCGGTATCCATGAGTGTGGGGACCAGCTCAGATCCCTTACTCACAATCCTTTCTTACTTTTAGGGGTCCGTTTGCACTTCCATAATCTGGTTAAAGGTCTGACAGATTTATCAGCTTGTAAAGCCCAGCTAGGGCTGGGACACAGCTACTCTCGTGCCAAAGTTAAATTTAATGTGAACCGGGTAGACAACATGATCATCCAGTCCATCAGCCTTCTAGACCAGCTAGATAAAGACATCAATACCTTTTCTATGCGTGTCAGGTAAGGTACAGCGTTTGAGTTGTAGTTTAGCTCCTTGAGGGCAAAACTTAACCATTCCTGTGGGAGGGGAGTAGGGCCTCCTGGTGCTTACCACAGGCAGTGTTCCTACACTGACTGTATAAAAAAAGGAGGCAGAGTAAACCTGCCCCATATACACCCCAGCCCAGGCCTTGTGCTTTGTCTGTATTGTGAATGGGGAAACAAAAGCTTGAGGGGTTCCTGTTACCTCCTGACAAAATAGGTATGGAAAGGGCTAAGGCTGTGGCTTCGTGTTTTGAGATACGGCAGCTGGGCCCGAGAGTGATTATGCCTCTTTGCAGGGAGTGGTATGGGTATCACTTTCCAGAGCTGGTAAAGATCATCAATGACAATGCTACATACTGCCGTCTTGCTCAGTTCATTGGAAACCGAAGGGAGCTGAATGAGGAAAAGTTGGAGAAGCTGGAGGAGCTGACAATGGATGGGGCCAAGGCCAAGGCTATTCTGGATGCCTCACGGTCCTCCATGGGTCAGTGCAGAGACTGGCAGCTGGCAAAAGGTATGGGACTCTACATATCTAGCCCCTTTGTTCACACTAGGTGTTTCCTAGGCATGGACATATCTGCCATCGACTTGATAAACATCGAGAGCTTCTCCAGTCGAGTGGTGTCTTTGTCAGAGTACCGCCAGAGCCTACACACTTACCTCCGCTCCAAGATGAGCCAAGTAGCCCCCAGCCTGTCAGCCCTAATTGGGGAAGCGGTGCGTCATGGGGAACACAAGTGGGGGTCGGAATGTTACTGTTCTGCACTGCTGTACTTTTGGGCCCGCAGGATCTTCTCCAGCTGGGTGTGATAAGGAAGAGGAAAGCAGAAGTTGTGCGGCTCAGGTCAGCAACTTCTACTTCCTCCTTAAATCTTTCTCCAGGTAGGCGCACGTCTCATTGCTCATGCTGGCAGCCTCACCAACCTGGCCAAGTATCCAGCGTCCACAGTGCAGATCCTTGGGGCTGAAAAGGCCCTGTTCAGGTACCCGTGAGGGCACCTGCCCACATCAGGTGCCACTTCTGGTGTACACTGCTTATTTGGGGATCACAGTGATGGCTGATCGGGGCTCCCTGACCCATGCAGACCTCTGTTGTGGGGCTGATGGCCAGTCCTGGTGTCTGAGTGATTCCCAGGGCCCAGCAAAGGGACAAAGTTTCCAGGTCAGCGACATTGGATGCCTTCCATCTGCCTCTGGGAGCTGTGGGGTGACATGTTGGGTTAGACGATCTGGCCCAGCCTGAGGCTCAATGCTGGAAATTTTGGGGGATGGTGGGTTGGGAGGAGCTACCTTAAGTAATAGAATTAAAATTAAATTCTCCACTAAATATTCTCTCAGAGCCCTGAAGACAAGGGGTAACACACCAAAATATGGACTCATTTTCCACTCCACCTTCATTGGCCGAGCAGCTGCCAAGAACAAAGGCCGCATCTCCCGATATCTGGCAAACAAGTGCAGTATTGCCTCCAGAATCGATTGCTTCTCTGGTATGGGTGGGAGAGTTGACAGTTGGCAGGGCTGGGGGGCGGGGCTGACCACCTTAGCTTCTACAATGATGGCAATATTTTTCGTCAACAGAGTTCTAGTGAGTGTTGATACATTGGGTCTGAGTAAAGCTGAGGGCAGAGAATCCTAGGGGGGACTGTTTGTCACTTTGGGGACTGACGGGCTTTCTTGCTGCCACCACCCCAAACACGTCCAGAGGTGCCCACCAGTGTATTTGGGGAGAAGCTTCGAGAACAGGTTGAGGAGCGCCTGTCTTTCTATGAGACTGGGGAGATTCCACGGAAGAATCTGGATGTCATGAAAGAAGCAATGGTTCAGGTCAGTGGGTTTTACTCAGTGATGGAGAAGCAACTGGCTGCTGGAGGTGATGAACTGTCTTGACCTGACACTATAGAATGGAGGCAGAAAAGAACTGATTTAATGAGCCTGATCCAGTAAAGCCAAAAAGGTTGCAGTTGAGCCAGGACTTCTGAGGCCTTCTCAGCACTTTTCTTTCACCAGGCAGAGGAAGCTGCTGCTGAAGTCACCAGGAAGCTAGAGAAACAGGAGAAGAAGCGCTTGAAGAAGGAGAAAAAGCGGCTGGCTGCACTGGCTGCTCTGGCATCTTCGGAAAACGGCGCTGCTCCAGAGGAACATGAGGTCAGTCTGTTGGCAAATCAGCCCTCCAAGAAGATCTTAGGTTATAGAATTTCATCAGCAAAATTGAGGATGTGCTTCCTCGAGCCATGGTCTGGAGTCCAGGCTTTTGGACTGAAATATCTAAACTACCTCTTGATTCTACATAGGAAGGAGATAGGTGCTGAGACAGCTTGCTCAAGAGCCCAGAGCTGGTTATAGCACACACCTGTTTCCTGGGCAAGTTGTCTGTCCTCAGCTTCTTCCCAGGACTCTTCAACAGGGGGTAGTGTAAAGTCCTGCTCTGCTCGTTCTCAGATGTGTATCCAGAGATGGTATGCTTTCACAGTGGGCATGGATGCAGTGCGCCACGGTGGAATCCCCCCAGGGCATTTCATGGCATTTGTCACACGGTTTGTTTTCCCCTGGGATCTGGCATGATGGATCTGTTGTGGCCAGCATGGAAGGGTTTTATGTAGCTAACCTAGGAGGCCTAGACAGTTTCTCTTTACATGTCCTCCTTAACTTGTAATTGTGGGTAGCTGCAAGGATGGGTTTCCAGGTATTGGCCACCATAGAAGCATGGGCAGCTTGCTTTTCTGCCCTGACTGTAATGGAGAAGTGCACGCACACACCATGCATAACACCTCAATGCCTCTTCACCTTTAGGAGACACATGAAAAACCCAAAAAGAAGAAAAAGCAAAAGCTCCAGGAGGCTCCTCAGGAGAATGGGGTGGATGATCCATCTGTCCCTGTCTCCAAGCCCAAGAAAAAGAAATCTTTTTCCAAGGAAGATTTGGTTAGTAGTAACCTGGAGGTAGCTGGTGGCAGCACAAGACCACCCAAGAGGAAGAAATCTTTACTCAAGGGGGAAACAGCTACTGGACCAGCAGAGGCAGCCGGGAGTGTCCCCAAGAAAAAGAGAAAATTTTCTTCCAAGGAAGAGCCAGTCAGCAGTGGGCTTGAGACTGCTGCCAGCAAAGGCAGTGCCAAGAAAAAGAAGAAAAAACTCCAAAAAGCATCCCAGGAAGATTAGAGTGGACAGTCCCTGGGAGGCTAGGGTAGGGTGTGCCTCAAGGTGACATTACCTATCCTATGCCCTAAACCTGTCAATAAAAACAAATCACAGAAAAGTGTATATATGCTTTATTGAACACCTGTGGGTGTGGGCAGGACCTATGGGTGGGACAGGGCATCAATGACAGCCTCAGTGAAGTCGTGGCAAGTGGCATAGCCACCCATGTCAGAGGTCCGAACCTGTAGGGGAGAATGGTCATCACCCTGTGGCCAAGACCGCTCCCTAACACCCGCCACCATCACCCAGCACACAGCTCCCTAAGGAAGCCAGCCTTGGGACAACCTAGGCACTGCCCAGGAAAGCGATTATGCTCCACTGTCTAGTCAAGGTCTCTTCATTGGTCCACTGAACTGAAGGGATGGGTGTGTAGGTAGTAATGGTCCTTGTGAGGTTGGAGGAAATAAAGGGCTCTAGACCCCATGGGGGTGTAGATGGCCGATGACAGACTTGATGAAGTCGGTTGTGGTGCTGTAGCCGCCCATGTCTCGAGTCCGCACCTACAGCCACCACAGGCAGCCGCCGTGGGGGGAAAAAGAAGAGAGCCCATGAAGCTGGGTAGGGCAATGTGATCAGAGACATGCGAACCAAAAGTGCTAGAGGGCCAGAAAAGATGCAGTACAGCAGAGATGCAAGAGTAGACAGGTGAGCAGGGAGCTGCTTGCCCTTCTGAGCCACAGCTGGGCTGCAGCCACGGCAGGACAGGAGGATAAGCAGGAGGGAGAGATGGGGAAGTACACATCGAAAGGGGAAGGTTGCCTCAGGAAGAGAAAAGCCCACGAGGGAGGAATGGAGATGACGATGGGCTCCTGGGCATGGAGAAGGTGAAGCTGGTGCCTCAGCCTGCCTGTTCTCTGCCCCCACAACACCACCCTGGGCAGCTACACATTCTGCATTCAGATGGCCCATGAAAGGGGCAATGGATACAGCAGAAGAGGGAACAGCAGATGGGAACTAAAGAGAGGCAAAGAAGACCAAGAGGATGAAACAGCCAAGGAAATACAGAGGTGAAGAGCCCTGACTACAGAGCAGATGTGGGGACCTGGCGAGAAAGGAGGCCCTTTACTGGTTTCCCAGTGTGTAGTGCCAAGGCCCTGAACCTGGCACCTTTCTAAACTCACCTTGCCAACTTTGATCACCTTCTTCACTGCATCTGCAATCATGCTGGAGTGATACTCAAGACTGTTGATGAGGACAAGAAGAAAATTGGGATCTCAGAATACACCTGCGCTCCCCCTTCCAACACCCAGACTCCAACCCTGGCCTCTTATGACTTACTTGAGATGCCGAAGCATGTTGGAAGCTGACAGCAGCATAGCTGTGGGGTTGGCTATGTTCCTGCCCACTGCCTGGGCAAACGGATGTCGGGCACCCTGTGGAGAAAAAAGGTGAAAGTCACTGGGAGGAGGCACAGGCGTGAAGAGGTTTAGATACACAAAGAGCATTATGGCAGAGGGTAAGCCAGTGTCACCAAGAAGTGGTATGGAGATAGGGAGGAGGGGCCAGGGTCATTAGAAGGAGGCAGGAAAAGAAGACCTGAAGTAGAGGAAGGGAATATAAATGAAGGAAGTAATGGCTTCTTCACTCACTGTCTCAAAAACTGCATACTCGGCACTGTAGCTCTCGCCAGGGACCACACCAGCGCCTCCAACCAGGCCAGCAGCCAGATTGTCAATTATGTTCCCATAGAGATTGGGCATCACAAGCACATCAAACTGGTAAGGGTTCTGTACCAGCTAGGAGGTGAGATGTGGGCAGGAAGAAGAAAGGTGAATTCCATTCCCCACTCTACCTCAGCACTGTGAGAGTACAGAGGTAGGGGTGGTCTCACCTGCATGCAGCAGTTATCTATGATCATTGTCTCAAACTTGATTTTGGGATACAGTTCAGCAACTTCCTCACAGCACTGCAGGAACAACCCATCCCCAAGTTTCCTGTTCCCGGGCCAAAGGGGAACAAAATCAGCCAGGAGAGTAAAAGGGGGCCACCTCCCCCATAATCCAGTCCATGCGAAGCCATGCCCCTCACATGATATTGGCCTTGTGGACAGCTGTGACCTTGCTCCGCCCCTTCTTGGTGGCATAGTCAAAGGCAAACTTTGCAATCCGCTGAGATTTGGTTCGAGTAACAATCTTTAGGCATTCAATCACACCACTTGCACTCTGGATGAGAAGGGAAGCAGCTGAGTGACAAGCGAAGAAAGGCAAGGAGGAGCTCCACCTTTCTCCCGCCTCCACACTTGCCTCCCAGTTCCCAGGGCCTCACCTCGTGCTCCAGAGAGCTGTATTCCCCTTCAGTCTGCTCTCGAATAATCACCAGATCTAGATTGTTGTGCCGAGTCATGTACCCAGGAAGAGATTTCACATGGACTACATTGGCAAATAAGTCCAACTTACGCCTGAGGATGGACCGACATCAGCTCTGTGCCTGGTGCCCTGCACCCTTCTCACCCAAACCCTCACACCCACCTACCTTAGCCGCATGTCATAGGAAGCTAGTTCCCCCTTATACTCCATTGGGGTATGGATCTTTCCTGTGTAAACAAAATAAAGGAAGCACTGTTAGGCACAAGCCAAGCCTACTGGACAGAGACCAGTGTCCAGTCTCTCCAGGAACATAATGCAACCCAGATTCCATCTTCTACTACCACATTTGTGATTTAAGGGCCTCTGGGTTCAGGGCAAAAAAGACACTGTTATTAAAATCAAATTCTTTTTAAATAATAAAATCAGAAATACTTAAACCCAGGCATAGTACCAGATACCTGTAATCCCAGGAGACTGAAGCAAGAGGATGGCCGTCGATTTGGGGCCAGCCTGAACTAAATAATGAGACCCTGTCTCCAAAACTAAAATAAGAAATATTTACTCTAGGCCAGGGAGTTAGCTCAGTGGTTCCGGCGCCTGTCTTGCAAGCACAAGGACCCGGGTTCAATCCCTGGTAACCACATACCATACTGGGCGTGGAGACTCACCCCAGCAGCAACCAGTTCCACATACCACAGTGCCAGGTGTGGTGGCTCACATCTGTAATCCCAGCACTCGGGAGGCAGAGGCAGGAGGATTGCTGTGATATGAGTTTGAAGCTGAGCTCAGGGCCAGCCTGAACTACAAAGCGAGACCCTGTCTCAAAAAAAAAAAAAAAAACCAGGGCCAGGGATTTAGCTCAATGGTTCCGGCGCCTGTCATGTAAGCGCAAGGACCCGGGTTCGATCCCCGGTAACCACATACCTATACTGGGCGTGGAGACTCACCCCAGCAGCAACCAGTACCACAGACCACAGTGCCGGGCGTGGTGGCTCACGCCTGTAATCCCAGCACTCAGGAGGCAGAGGCAGGAGGATTGCTAATGTGATTTAAGTCTGAGCTCAGGGCCAGCCTGTACCACAAACTGAGACCCTGTTTCAAAAAAAAAAAAAAACAAACCTAAAAAAAACCCACACACCTCCTAACCTCAAGGAACAATGCACTAGGGGAACATAACGAATAGAAAAGGAAATAAAGGTCATGGGAATAGTATAAGCAACATGCTTAGCAGCACAAAGGAGTCTCCTCATAATAAAAGGAAATGTCACACAAGAGCTAATGTTTCAGTCAGACTTTAGCTTCATTGAGTCCAATGGGTTCAATAATGATCCCCAAGAATGCTATGTCCATATCTTAACCCTAAGAACTTATAAATGTGATCTTTTTTGGGAAAAGGAACTTTGCAGATGTAATTAAGATTATTGAGACTATCCTAGAAAAGGGTGGGCCCTAAATCCAACAATAAGTCCTCATAAAAGAGGAATACATACAGACACAAGAGGGAAAGCAATATGATAAAGGAGAAGACTGAAGAATTTCATTTACAAATCAAGGAACATCAGGAAGGAGCAGAAAGACTTTCCCCTAAGCCTTCAGGAGTGTGGCTCCGCCAACACTATCACCTGTATTTCAGACTCTGGTTTCTAGAACTGAGCTAACAAATTTATATTAACTGCAGCCACCAAGTTGGTGGTACTTTGTTATAGCAGCAAGAGAAAAGTACAGTAGTGTAATGAGTGAATGAAGATTCTTACAAGTGGCATCATAGGAAACACCTGGGCAAGGGAAATAGCATTAAGCCAAGGCACCACAGTGGACCCAATTTGTTCACGAGAGCTGGCTGTAACTGAATTTGGTCAACTGAAGCCTTAGGCTCCTCTACACAGCCTTGAAAGTCTCTCTCCTATATAATTTTTTTTTTTAAGGTTTTTGAGATGGTCTTACTTTGTAATTCAGGCTCGTTCTGAACTCAGCAATCCTCAGGTCTCTCCCTCCCCAGTGCTGGGATTACACCCCACACTGTGGTATGTGGTACTGACTGCTGGTAGGCATGAGTTACTATGCTCGGCACTGTTGTGTATGGTTACCGGGGATCGAACTTGGGGCCCTTGTGTTTGCAATGCAGGTGCCAGAACCACTGAGCTAAATCCCCTGCCCTCTCCTGTATAATTTTACACTACGCTTTCTTCAAGGCAGATCTCAGTGTCCCACAGAGGGACATCGGCCCGGGATTTCTCAACCCCACATAGGAAACGATGTTATAATGTTCCATCCAGAACTCTTTTTGGGTTAAATCTGTATCTGAGATCACCTGGAAGTCTAAGTGGCCACAATTGGGGTCATAACTCAAGACTTTGTTCTGATAATAAAACTAAAATTCCAGTCATAACCTAAGCTGTTCGTGTACGTCAAACCAGCTGTAACTTTAGGGTTCACTGTACATACGTTTGGAAACTGACAATGTCTGGTGTGATCAAAGTACAGAACAAATATTATAGAAACTAAAGCAGAAAAGCTGAAATTTAGCTTACGAAAAACTTACTTTCCTATACTAAACATGAGCCTGGGAAAATCAAGTTGGTCTTTCCAAAGAAAGATGTACAAGTCGGACTGTAGGAGCAGCCTACTGAAGTGGAAGCCAAAAAAAAAAAAATTCTAATGAGGCCAGTAAAGTATAGCAGCAAGAGAGGACAGAAGGGGCAGCTAAAAGTGGCATTCTAGAAACATAATTAACAAGATTTAATAACAATCGATGTCACCTCAGGACAAAACCATGATGTCACCAAAACCATGAAGCCTTCTTGCACAGACAGCTAACAGCTGACATGACTCCCGCGTTTCCAATGCAAAGGAACAAATACCAAACCACCAGCAATGGGAATTCTAGAAAGTTGAAGTATTCATATGTGAAGAAAAAATCTTAATGAACATTTCTCATTTGACATTAAAAGACACGTGGGCAGGAAGTCAAGGGCACACACATACCAATGATAGCCACTTTGTTCTCCTTCATGGAATTCAGCACCTGCTCGAGCTTCTCCTCAGAGGCCATATTCTGCACCTCGCTCAGATGGTGCTCCTGGAACTCCACTGGGACTGAGGCAGCCTTCAAGGGCAGGTCCAGAAAGATAGCGTCAAGGTCGAGTGACCCTTTCCAAACCATCCACGTCCCCTGTAACCAGAGGAACTCCCTTCCCAGGCCATTTACCTTGAACACTTCCTTGACAGCATGCATAAGCTCTGGCCCCACGCCATCTCCCGGCAGCATGGTCACAGGAAATGCGCCCTCGACTCTCAGGTCTTGAGCCTGTGAATGGGGACAGCCGAGCTACAGATGGTGTCGCAAGGATGGGAGGGAGGAGGGAAACAAATAGTATATGGAAACGCGACAGGCGCTCGGGCAAAACAAGAGCAGAGCCTTGTGCATACCTGCGAAGCTGCATTCGTTGTGGCTGAAATACTCAGACCTCTCCATGCCCCAGGGTTCCGGGCGGCAACCACTGCCTGCGACAGAGACACACAAACGATATTATATCTGGGACCCCAGACCACCACACTGAAAAACTTTGCCCTCCTTAGGAAACCATGGGAAATAGCCTCTGCTCCTCCAACCGCCCCAAGCCCGACGTGTCACCAGCCCTCACTCGGGTCAGCCAGCGGACACCGCTCAGAGCCGCCATGTTCTCGGCAGGAGGTCGCAGCGGAAGTGACGCCAGAAGTCAGCGCAGCCCGGCTCCCCCACTGTTGGCTAGTCCTGGTGTGAGTCGTGGGGCTCTGCGACCCACTGACCTGCACTGACTGCCCAGAGAAGGGGGGGACATTGTCTCAGGATGGAAGTTCATGAGACACATAAGCACTTTGTCTATCGCTTTATGTTTAGTCGCCGCATTTAACTAATGCTGAAACGTCAAAATAATAGTAAAAGAGAATATGTGTGATTTATCAAACGAGGACTCCAATTTAACAAGAGCAGACACCAGGACTACTAAGCTAAATCCCTGGCCCTCCACCCCTAAATTCTGAACCCAGCCTGACACTAAAAATTATCTGCTGATATAACTCTATGTAGCTATCACCACAATTAAAGGGATGAATGTAGGTTATCAGGTGACCCAGGCCAAGGAGATGAGACTATTATTTTCTGAAGGCCATTGTGCTTTCCTATGAGCTCTGCAAATTCTCCTGGTCTTTGAGTTCCTATGAAGGTCTCACAATGGGAAAGTCCAGTCAAGACATTTGAAAAGTTTCTTAACCAATTTCTTGAGTCATGGGAAGGAGTGAAACCATTTTGCTCCCTTCTATCAGGGAAGTTAGTACCAGAGGCCATAATAATGAGTGACTTGCCCATACATGGGTATTCACTGTGAGAATGAATGAATTCACTGTGAGAATGAATTCACTGTGAACTGAATGTCAGTTTCCTAGGCCCACAAATCCTCCAGCAAAGGGTCCTGAGTGGGGTCCACAGAGCCCCACATAACTGAGTAGAAATCTACATTGTGGTCATGTGTGAGGGCATACATCTATAATCTCCGAAAACAGCAGGATTATGAATTCAAGGGCAGCCCAGGCTGAATTCAAAGTTGGCTTCAACTCCACTACCTGTTTGACACCAGAGTTGGAACCACATATTCTTGGTAAATAAAATGTAAACATAAGAAGAAAAGTAAAAGAAAGAAAAATAAATCAATACTGTGACTCTAGGCAGTAAAAATCCAAAAGTCATATCTTTATTCTCACTAACCTCTTACTGAAATTTACCATTTCCTTTATTCTTGAATGACAATCACCACAGTGCAGCCTATAAAACACTTAACTTTTATCACTAGTAGAAATTACCTATAGATATTTTCACACCATATTGCAATAGATATCTTAAAATATTTTTTCTCTCATCCCTACTTTGATATTATTTATCCAGTGCTAGATCATGTTATTTAATACAGTAATGAAGCACCATATATACCATTATATTACAAGGTGGCATTTTTTATTATCATACATCACATAATGGTTTTTCTTTTTGTATCATTTCTTTTACAAACTCAAAGGCCTTCTCTAAGAAGCTATCCACAGGCTCCAGTATCTTCCAAAGAGGTCTGTAGCACACAGAGGATTAAAAGTTTCTGCTGCATTAGGTCTACTGGGTCTTTACTTGTGACCATGAATAATCAGAGTAATATAGGGCTCAGTATACAATGCCTACCTAGCAAACGCTAGGTCCTGAGTTCAATCCTCAGTCCCAAACATCGGGGAGGGGAGTAATCCAATAAAAGATGATTCCTTGAAATCTGAGAAATATTCTTTTTTTCTTTTTTCTCTTTTTTAGGTTTTTTGAGACAGAGTCTCGCTTTGTAGTTCAGGCTGGCCCTGAGCTCAGCCTCAAACTCGCATCACAGCAATCCTCCTGCCTCTGCCTCCCAAGTGCTGGGATTACAGGCGTGAGCCACCACGCCCAGCACTGGTGTGTGGTACTGGTTGCTGCTTGACGTGAGTCTCCACACCCAGTATTGTATGTGGCTAACCGGGGATCAAACCCGTGTCCTTGTGCCTGGAAGACAGGCACCAGAACCACTGAGGTAAATCCCCAGCCCCTGAGAAAAATTCTTAAGAGAGGGAGAATATGACCTGTGACAAAGGGTAAATAGGATTATAAAGGACAGGTGACCTTATTTGATAGAAATATAAAAATGTAAGTAAACGTAGTGTCTTAGGTTAAGTTCACTAGAAGCAGAGCCCAGGATGGCTTGCTACACAAATGACTTACATGTGGCATGTTCTCAGGAAGAAGGTGACGCGGCCCCAGCCTAAGCCTACCTCAGCCCATTCCCCTGAGGAGCTCTGGAGAATGAAAGAGGACTCAAGATTGTCCAAGTCTGGGACAAGACTAGTTACTTTGCTTTAGCCTTACAGGATGTAAGCCAGGGACACTTATTCTAGAGGAGGAAGTTGTGAGCAGTTAACAAGGAACACTTGCAGCAGTTGGGAGACCAGATCGAGCAGCAAGTGAGGGTCTGAGCCCGGCGGCTCCAGGGCTACCTTGTGGATGTCAGAATGAACACACTGCCTGAGGAACAATGAGAAGAGCTGATGTCTGAGGACATGCAGTATGTAGAGTGAGGATTTCTGAGGAAGTAAATGTAATGCCCGGTGTCCTGTTGAGGTTGGTGACCACGAAACTTATCATAGTACCACTGTGTGCTCAAATCGTGTGAAACTGTCAGTATCTACCACCTCACCAAACTTATTTTCTTAGTTACACCAGGGAATAGGCAGAAATCAAGAATCTACAGGAACCTGTCAGGCTTCTCTGAAATGACATAAAATTCTGGACAGGCTAAATGACAATAAAGGGTTGTTCCTGAACTTTTTTGAGTAATCTGGAAGAAATGGGACAAGATTTCAAGAAGAAAAAGGGAAATCCGAGCAATATTCAACTCGTCAGATGTCTTCAGATGCCATTCCCAATCCAACAGTGCCACCTGCTGGACTCAGTCAACAAGCACATCCTTTTTAAGAAAAGCCAGCTAGATGTGGATTAGACCTGCAATGTGGGTGCAATGCTCCCAGATGTTTGGGCAGGATTACAAATTCAAGCTCAGCCTGCGACAAGTAGTGATATAGTGAGAACCTGTATTAAAATTAAAAATAATTTCTAGGGGCCGGGGATATAGCGCAGTGGTTCCGGCGCCTGTCTTGCAAGTGCCAAGGGCCTGGGTTCGATCCCCAGTAACCACATAACAATACTGGGCGTGGAGATTCACCCCAGCAGCAATCAGTACCACATACCACAGTGCCGGGTGTGGTGGCTCACGCCTATAATCCCAGCACTCAGGAGGCAGAGGCAGGAGGATTGCTGTGATGTGAGTTGGAGGCTGAGCTCAGGGCCAGCCTGAACTACAAAGCGAGACCCTGTCTCAAAAAACCTAAAATAATTAATAATAATAATAATAATAATAATAATAATAATAATTTCTAGAGCTATAGCTTAGTGAAAGGCCCTAGGCTCAATCCCCAGTAACTGTATCTCCTACAAACTTTTTTTTTTTTGAGACAGGGTCCCACTTTGTAGTTCAGGCTGGCCCTGAGCTCAGCCTTAAACTTACATCACAGCAATCCTCCTGCCTCTGCCTCCGGAGTGCTGGGATTACAGGCGTGAGCCACCACGCCCGGCACTGTAGTATGTGGTATTGATTGCCTCTAGGGGTGAGCCTCCACACCCAGTATTGTATGCGGTTACCAGGGAATCGAACTGGGGCCTAGCACTTGCAAGACAGGTGCCAGAACCACTGAGCTAAATCCCCGGCCCTTCCTACAAATTTATTATTGACCCAAAATTAAAAATAATTTCTGAGCTATATCTTAGTGTAAAAGCCCTAGGCTCAATCCCCAGTAATTGTATCTCCTACAAACTTACTGACCCAGAGGTCAAATGACTGTCCAACCTGACAGTCCCACTTAAGGATGTCTCTAGTTGAATTCACTGACTATTAAGAGAAGGGAAGAAAAGACCTTATCAGTCATAAGAAAATGCTACATTCAAGGGCACATTCAGCCTGTTCCTAGAGCTATTTGGCTTTTACATGGAAAAGTGGCAACAAAAATCTCTTTGGGGGAAACTTCTTCCTCACTTCACTAGCAGAGGTAAACCTGGGGCTCACAGAGGGTCCCCAGTGCTGGCCTGGTACACTGGTGGTTTGGCTAAGCTGACAACCACATAAGTACGAGCAACATGGAATCAAAAACAGGCACATGGTTCAACTCGGGAGACAGAACGCAAGGCAGTGCTGACCATCTGGCCAACATGGCCGCTGATGAGTCTTGCTACTTTCCTAGTCCTCTGTGTTGATGGGCCTGGTTCTCTTGTTCACAAGACTGGCAGGCTAGAACTTCTCATTGGAGCTACAAATTGTGGAAACATAATCACACAGTCTGGATCAGGATGGGGACGCCCATAGTGAGGGCCGCTTTGTGACAAAAGCAAAAGGAATTGTCTGCTGAGCCAGGCACCATCACCCATACTGTCCCCAGTACTGCTGAATCCCCCATCAAACCAGACATCGCAGCACATGTCCCCCTGGGGTGGACACACAGTAAAGAAGTCTATGTTTCTGGGCCAGGGCTTTAGCTCAGTGGTTCTGTGAGACCCAACTTGACATGAAAAGAGTCATTTTGTTAAAAACCTCCACTTTGTATCCTGTAACCTCCCTATGAACCTGGACTTGTCTCCTTGGGAACTGTCCACCCAACTAAGATGTGCAGCCGAGAGCGTGTTTTTAGAACATACTATTCTATAATAACCAATGATCCAATCATTGCTATTGGCTTCTGTAACACCTTGCTCCTGTACTTTAACAGTAGAATGATATAATTGCTCCTGCATACAAACTTCCTGGTAACAGGGGAATAGTGAATTTTGCCTTTAAATACTGTGCCCCAGTTTACCTCTGTGTCTTCTTCCACATGGAAGGCTGGCCCCCAGCTGGGTAATAAAGCTCTTGATTGGACTTTAAGATCATGTCATGTCTGAGAGATTGTCGCTCAGTGGGACTTGGTCCCAGCAGTTCCAGCATCTGCCTGGAGTGCACAAGGTCCTGAGTTCAATCCCTCATACCACATAACACAATTCTGGGTGTGGTGGCTCATACCCCTAATCCCAGCACTTGGGAGGCAGAGGCAGGAGGACTGCTGTGAGTTTGAGACCAGCCTGGGCTACATAGTAAGTTCAGGGACAGCCTGAACTACAAAGCCCCAACACTGACCCACACCAGCTAAGGTGGTAGACACAATAAGTCTCTACATTTTGTACAAATGCCCTTTCCCTCTTGTGCCTGGCTAACTCCCAGAACAGGTGTGGGAATGAGAGGGGAAGAGTGGAGAAATGAAGATCTGACTCCTGGAATGGGAGGCGTGGTTTTTGTGGACCCCAGGTCACGTTAGACACCAGCGGTGCACAGAAAGAAGTGCATGATGAATGTGTCCTTTGTTTCCCACATTCAGCACTGCAGTCTAGCAAAGCCATCATCTGAATCATCTGAGTGGAACAGCAGCCGCGGCCGACGACCTGACTCCTTCCAGGTTTATCGTGCTGCACATGTGCAATGAAAACAAAGTCAAACAGACAAAGTCAGTCCTGAACTATTTAGTTGTGCCTTTTGCCAGCCAGCAGCAGCAGTTCCTGAATATCCACTTCCTATTACTCCATACATAAAAACAGGTCATGCAATACAACCTGTTTCAACCTGACTGGTACAAGTTCACATACTTTCCTTGTCAACCAAGTGGCCTTGGTTTGTGTACGATGACCAAAGCCACTTGATAATACTGCCATGCAACTAACCAAAGCAGAGTCAACCACAAATCCCCAACTGGAGTAACGTGACCCTTTGGGTTGTATATTTGTGTGTCAGCCTTGGAATGTCTCTCCCTGAGGGATGGGAATTGCTTTTTGGTTCATCTATTGCTGCCTATAATTATTGCAATGACATCAGAGATCAGACCAGTCTAAAGCTCATTTGCATGGGCTGTAATGGAGAATAGTCTGGCCTTAGACTATATTCTGTCTGAAATAAGATGCTCTGGTCCCCTTGGGACTCATTCACAGGTGACTGAGCCTGAGGCCTTTGGCAGCATGATTTGAAGCTAATGCTGTAAGTTGGCTTCTTCTCACTGGAAGCTCTTTCAGTACTAGCTTTAATTAAATTCTGTATGAAACAAATTAAATGGACTTGGTCCCAGCCACTGTTGATCAGATTAATTGGAGTGGTGGATGGAGTGGCATATTTGTGTGAATACTTGAGTTTAGGCAAGAATGTGTAGTCCCAATTTTTAGGGCAGGCAAGGCCCTCTGGGCCCTAATTATCTGTGCACTCGGCATGCCCAGAATAAAGTCCTGACCACTGTTTGTCACTGTCCTGCCACTGGATGGAGCCCACAGTATGGACAGCATCCTCAGGGCTTCTCCGTATCGCTCCTGTGGGACTTGGGAGGCTGGGGGGCCTGAGGCAAACACGATGTTTTTGTCATGTGCTGTAATAAAGTTCATTGAATCCAGGAACACCAGGTCTTCTGCCAGCATTTATGAAGCAGCTACATGATAACTTACTGGCTTGGAGGTAAAGCAAAATTTGTACATATGCTGGGGTGAAAGAGAATAAAAAGGAACTGCTGCCACCGCCAGCCTTAGGGAAGAGGCTGTGCTCGGATATTGTCTTCATCTTCTTGAGTTACCATAACACATACCATGAACTGAGCAGCGTGAGCAAAAGAAATTTATTTTCTCAGAAAGCCAAACAGCAAAACACCAGTGGATTAAGTTCCTCACAAGGACTCCCTCCACCGTGTCTTCACCTAGTGGAGACAGCGGCCACGTTCCTGCCTCTGGAGCAAGGCCAGCAGCCTGACCGCATCACGGCCCCATCCTAGGTCTTCCCTTCATCTTCATCAGCTCCTCACAGGCCCCACCTCCAAACACAGTCACCTGGGGTTAGGGCTTTGACTTATCAATTGGGGGGGACACAAACACTGAGTCTGCAGCAGGTATCGCCCGTGTCTCAGTTGAGGTGGACATAAGAGAAGCTTCTAAGAGAGGTGCCAGGAATATGAAGAAACTGATTGACTTTGCAGAAAGAATTCTGAAGAGTGTGGCCGATGTGGAAGGTGGATAAACATCAGGGGACGGGTCATCGCCAAGAAGAAACAGATCACGTGGGCCTGAACATATGGTCACACGGGCCAACCAGGGGTCCACAGTTTCAGAGATGAGAGACAAAAATAGACATGGGAAACATTAAAAACTTTTATTAGGATAAACATATTAGGAAGTCATTGCTAGGAATACAACACAGGAATGAAAATACATTATTCCTCCACACGACAACATGGATAAATCTCACAGAGTGGTGTGAAAGACAGATCACTACATAAGGCAAACTATTATTTTATATGAACTTCAAGAACAGGACAAACTAGTTTATGGAGTGAGAAATCAGGATGGGTTACTTTTGAGGGAAAGAGACCTGAGAGGGTATGGGGATATTGGAGACATATTTTAATCTGGATGCTGGCTATCTGAGTGTACATGCATGCAAAAAGTCAGCGAGACATGCATGGAGTCTTGTGAATTTATTATGACATGCTGTAGATTATGTCAATTTTTAAAAAGCAAATTAACACTTCTGTAGTACTGGGGATTGAATCTAGAGGCCTTGCACTCAGCTATGTCCCTGGTCCTTTGTTATGTTATTAAATGTTTAGACAAGGTCTCATTAAGTTGCTAAATTGCACTTGTTAGCCTTGAACTTGCAGTCCTTTCTCTCAGCCTCCCAGAGTGATGGACTACAGGGATGCACCGCTATGCCCAGACAAAAATTATAAAACATGATTAACTTTCTGGGAGGAAAAAACCACTTATATATAGTTTAGTATAGAATCTGGGGCTCCTTCATCCAACACTTATTTAAAAAGTGGAAGACACCAGTCATCAGACCCACAAACCACCATGGTTTGTGCGGGAGTCAGATCACAGCGGCTCTGTGTGCATCTCTTCACATGTTCAAACACCACACTGGTGATTTGACAGCAGCCACAGAACAGAGCCCACTCGCGATGAAAATCAGTAAATGCCACACCTAACGTTACTAATTTTAGGAGCAGCACTAAACACTTCATCATCACACCCAGCGCTCCAACTTCATCCCTGAAGTAACTGACGCTGAGAGTTTTACTCAGCTAGGTCTGCAGAGCCCAGGTCCAGGGTCTTCTCCAGCAGAGGACACATTCCATCAGCCTGGCTGATCTAGCCAAGTGGCCACAAAGCTAAAGGGAAAGCTGTCTTCGTGCTGTCTCTCCCTGGGAGGAGCCTGGGCAGCAGAGCAGAGCAGGCCTCGGGGGCCGGAGGCAGATTTCCTGAGCTCCTCTCTGCTGGGCTCCCCTACAGTGTCCCTGTGCCCAATCAGACATGATTCTCCATCTTCTACATCCCAAGCAAGTGTGTATTCCACAATGTTTACGCACCAGGAACTGTTCTATGTACTATGGGTACAGAAAAAAAAGACAAGATTCTCCATCTGCAAAAGCTACTGGTAAGCGACAAATCTCACTGCCTCTGATTTAATTTAGGTCTTTAATATATCATACCTGAACTTTTCCTACTCCACTTCACATCCCACTGGAAAATACAGGTTTTAGGGGGCCTGAAACACTAGAGGGGGCAGGTTCTTAAGAAGGATAGATTATAGATGCACAATTATTAAACTGAGCATGGTGGCGCACAACTGTAATCCCAGCATTCACGAGGCCGAGTTGGAGAATGAAGAGTTCAAGGCCAACCTGTGTTACACCATGAGTTCAAGACCAGTTTGAATGACATAGAGATCCTATCTCTAAAATGATGCCCCCCAAAATACATATAGCCATGGGAACTATAAACAGTTCAAACAGGTCCTCTGCCTCAGCCTCCAGGGCTGGGATTATAGGTGTGTGGCCACTACATCTAGCAACCATGAACACTTGTCACAAGGAACTTTCTAGAGGCCTCTGAAGGAGGCTGTGTGCATGAGACCCTGAAGAGGAAGAATAAGCCTCTGCCAGGTCCTCTCTCCACCTCACCTTTCTCCTTCTGCCCTGCTCCACTTTACTCCTCTTCGGGAACAACAGCTGTCTTTCCTCTTGCCACCTAGCAATGTGAAAAGGAATCCGATCTTTTCTCACTAGTAAAATACATATATATGTACTTTTACTTCAAGGGGGGCTGGGGGATTTGCTTGTTTGTTTGTTTGCCACCCCTTGTGGGTAAGTGTACCCATCCAAGGACAGTGCTGGGTGCAATTCCTGTGTGAACTCAGAGAGCTGAGGCCCTGGCTCTGCAAGCTGCAGGGCGGATGGAAGAGGACAGCAGGGCTCTGCGAACCAGCATGGAGGGAACACGTCTTGCTTGCTCCCCTCTTCCTTAGGGGAGATTAAAATTGGCTGTCTTTGAGATCGTTTGCAATTGGCAAGGTAAGGAAATGAGGAATAATGAAAGGATGTGTCCAGCTTTGGACCCAACTAAGAAATTGGAGATGTGTCAACTCTCTTGGCGAAGGACCTACCACTATGGCTCACTCAGAACTAAGTAACTCAAGATGGGCATGGTGGCCCATGCTTTAATCTCAGAACTCAGGAAGCAGAGGCAGGAGGACTGCTTGAGTTCAAGCTCTGCCTGAAATACAAAGCGAGGCCCTGTCTCAAAATACTATTTTTTTAAAAAACTGAATAAATCAGCCTAGAACCGGGGAGTAGGATGGATCCTAAGGCAAAACTAACACCTGTGTGGGGGTTTCCTGAAACAATTCCACAGACTTCAGGAGTCAACAGAGAGGAAGGCTGAGGGCCAGAAGCATACCTTTCAGGCAACCTTCTGGAAACGACTTTATCTTTTTCATTTTCTTCATGGAACTATACAGGAGCCATAAATAGTGCATGCTTTAATTCTCCTATTCTTAATATTTTAATTGCCACCAGGGATTTGGAGCCAAGCGCCTGCCTGACACTCAGGGTCTCTAGGGGGCACTATGGTACAACACACAGCCTGGCCAAGAGGTCCTCTGCCTAATATTCCACTTTGGATATATTTATTAAGATTTATACCACTAGAGCCAGGGATTTAGCTCAGTGGTTCTGGCGCCTGTCTTGCAAGTGCAAGGGCCCGGGTTCAATCCCCAGTTAACCATATACAATAATGGGCGTGGAGAGTCATGCCCAGCAGCAACCAGTATACCACAGTGCCAGGCGTGGTGGCTCACACCTATAATCCCAGCACTTGGGAGGCAGAGGCAGGAGGATTGCTGTGATGTGATGTGAGTTTGAGGCTGAGCTCAGGGCCAGCCTGCACTCAAAGCGAGACCTTGTCTCAAAAAAAAAAAATTTGCACCACTGTGGGGATGGTGGGGGAAAGGCCTCCATGTTTCTTTCTCTTTTTTTTTTTAGGTTTTTTGAGACAGGGTCTCGCTTTTGTAGTTCAGGCTGGCCCTGAGCTCAGCCTCCAACTCACATCACAGCAAGCCTCCTGTCTCTGCCTCCCGAGTGCTGGGATTACAGGCGTGAGCCACCAAGCCCGGCACTGTGGTATGTGGTACTGGTTGCTGCTGGGATGAGTCTCCACGCCCAGTATGGTATGTGGTTACCGGGGATCAAACCGGGTCCTTGTGCTTGGACCGGCACCGGAACCACTGAGCTAACTCCCCAGCCCAGGCCTCCATCTTTTGATTGAAAAAATATATACTGTCTTACACAGAATGCCAAGGCCTTCGCAGTGGCATGTTGGGCACCAGCACAATGCCCACAATGCCTTAGGCCCTCCACCTTTTTGAAACGAGTGTAACGAATCTACTCTCTCAGCTCCATCAGTCCTTCCCTAGGCCAATCCTTCCTTCTCATTTAGGCTCAGACCATTCTTCTACATTGGTCCCACACCTGCCTCTGCTTCTGTAACAGTCCAGGTTACTCTGAAGTGACACTGGTATTTATAAGTCTCCTTCCACCAGCACCACCATGCTAGGAACTCCCCAAGGTCACAGCCCAGGTCATACTCCAACTCACCGTTAGACATAAGCATGGCCAGAAGCCCTTTCCTGATGTGAGCACAGTGCCCATGAAGGGCAAGGCTGAGGTTGGAGCCTGCAGCCCAGAGCTTTGGAATGAACTCTTCCCCAGCCAGAAGGGAGGGACACTCTGCAGGCTTGAGCCAAGGGTCTCCTATCTGTCGCCACCACCCAGCTAACCCCCAAACTCCTGTCTACAGAGCAGCTGCAACAGGTGAAACAGGGGACCTGCCAAAGAAACTAAGATAAATAATGCAACATAAAAACAGAGTTTGAAGAGACAGTCTTTGAACTGGAACTGAAGCAGAGATACTCACCTGTGACCCCAGGCACTGACCCAGCATTTATTCCTCAGCCTCCCACACGGTCCCAGAGGTATCCTCCTTACCCAGGAACCCTTCTCTGGTGCTGCTGGTGATGAAGATTCTCAAGCACCATCCTGCCTATCCCTTTCTATCCTGTGGGTCTGAGATAGAATAGAAACCCACGCAACTAGCTAATGACATTCACTGTCAGTTTCCCCTTCTGCCTGTTATTAATTTTGATCATTCATCCCCCAAATCTACCTGGAAACAACCTTCCAGGGTCATGATGCAAGTCCATGAGCAGCGTGGGGACCCTGCTGTCTCCCAGCAGAAAACTGTCACCTACATGAGACCGCTCCTACCACAGGGAACCACAGGGTAGTCATGGAGTTGCATGTGGGAGCAGAGTGAGCTCTTCCACACCAAGGGAACAGGGAACTTCCCAGTGAAGGAGGAAGGAAGGCTGGCTGCCGAGAGAAGCAGGCTCAGGCATGTGCCCAGGATGTCCCTAACCTGAGTTCTTAAATGTCTATCTGAGGAGGCATGAGAGACACTTAATAGTTCTTAGGCAGAACATGGCCCAATCCAAGCAACTCTTTAAAAACTGTGGCAGGAGGATGGAGGGATGAGCAGCTGAGAACCAGGACAGGTGAGGAGGCCGTGTCAGGACAGGTGAGGGGGCCGAGTCAGGACAGGTGAGGGGGCCGTGTCAGGACAGGTGAGGGGGCCGAGTCAGGACAGGTGAGGGGGCCGAGTCAGGACAGGTGAGGAGGCCGTGTTATGACAGGGCCTCTTCCCTTCAAGCCAGGGTGGAGTCCAGAGAAGTCTGTTAATTGCTAAAGATGCTCTGTGAACTCTGGGGCAGGGAGAGGACATGGAAGGGAGAATCTCTGAGTCCCAACTAGCTCAGAGGTACAGTGCTTGCCTAGTATGTGTGAGGCCCTGGGTTCAGTCCCCAGCATCACCACACACACACACACACGCACACCAAAACAGGTGCTAAGAGAGGAAGTGTCCGTGATGATGTCCAAGCCCTAGGTCTGGTAGGCAGCAGGAGAAGACGGTGTAGACGCAGACAGAAGGGTTGGCCAAGTAGAGCTAAAGTAGCCCCACCAAAGCCTAGGGACAGGGTCACCGATGATAGGGACCCTCCCTAGAGGTAGGTGCTCCTTTCCAGCCTCAAAGTCCAGCCCAGGTCCACTCATCCGGCAGCACAGACAGAAGATGGGGAGATCATCTCCTTGAGGATTTCCTCTGGCAAGGGAAACACACGGGTTGGGGTACTCACGCTCAGCACAGCGAGGGAGAAACAGGTTTAGACTTGATCATTAGGGCTTCTCCAGGGGTGTGGGAGAAGGAGGAAGTGAGTCCATTCTGCAGCAGGCCAGAGGGCCTGAGGCCCCAGAGAGACCACAGAATCTGAGAGCAGAAGCAACTGCAGAGTTGGAAGAGCCAGACCGTGAGACCCAGGAGTGACTGCGGGACTGCCGACGGGCACTTGGCGTGGACACAGAGCAGACATGAGAGCAGCAGAAGCTGAGGACCAAGGCGGGGATGGAAGAGTTCTTTTAAGAACAGGGAGATATGAACAGAGAAAAGAAGGGAGATCAAGATGGAATGGTGATGGGATGGGTGACTCTCTGGAAGGGCAGAAGATGGCATGAGAAAGAGGTTTCACAGACATCGCTGGAACTGGAGAACGGAGGAGACTGAGAAGAGCAGAGATTGTTAGGAGAACCGGCAGGATTCCGCCCAGTCTCCTGTGTCTGCTCCACCGGGTGAGAGGCGGGATCGCTGCTGGAAATCAGGTAAGAAGGCTGCGGGGAGGAATATGGCGAGTGTGGAACAGCTTGGGGGAGTTCTCTGGAGCCCAGCTTCTCAAGCTGATCACACACACAGATCACCAAGAATCATGTTCCAGGGCAGACTGAGAAGAGCCAAGATTCTGCATTTCTAACAAGCTCCCAAGGAAGGCCAGTGCTACAGGGCCACAGGAGCAAGGCTGAGGGTCAGAGATGGAGATAGGGGTTGGATAAGAACTCATCTTACGGCAACATCTAGCTTTGGGGTAACATCCACCTTTAGGGTAACCTCTGCCACCTTGAGAAATTCGGGTGGAAGTGACAGTGTCCCTGCAGGTCATGGGGAGGAGACATAAAGAAGCCACAGGAAAGAAGTTGGGAGATGAGGAGGAGGAACCTCAGAGGGTGGGCTTTACAACAGTGCCTTCTGGGACCCTTCGACTGGGTCAACATGGAGCAGACTAACTGCACACTTGGACGCCAACCCCCACCCCGAGGTGAGAATCAGCTGGGGCACGAAGGTGACGTTCTGGGATCTCTGGGAGCGCAGGACAGCCCCCTGCCACCCTGCAGAAGGTGCTGGTCTGATTCCGGGCCCAGTCCACAGCCTGGCGCAGAGGCCCCAGGCCAGAACACAGGGAGAGGGGCAGGCATGAAAGAGGAGTGAAATCTGAGTGGGCCGGGGGAAGGGTGAGGTGAAGCTGGGCTCTGAGCCCCAGGGCTCAATGTGCAATCAGAAATCAGGCGGTCTCTAAAAGGCTTTGCTTTTGGTTCAGGCAACCTGTGACCGGGAGGGAATGGAGGCGGAGAAAGCTGATCCATTTGTCTGGAGTCCCTAACCGAGAGCGTGGCGTTGGAGTCCTTTGCCGGCAGAGGTTAAACTGAGGGCAGCTTTGCCGGGGAAGCCCGTAGCGGACAGCCCCCGAGGGTGAAAACCAAGAGTAAAGCTGGGAGGCGTCTAAACAAGCAGCAAGTCCAGCAACTGAGAGTCTGGAACGCAGAGTACCGCGCGCACTTGGGGGAGAGAGATGAGGCCGCGAAGATGCTTGGGGCTTCGTCCGCGGCGACGGGCAGGCCATGGAGGTTCCTCGCCGTGGCGCGACGTGCCCTGGCCTCGGCTGGTTCCCTCGCGGCGCAACCTCGGATCCACCCTGCCTCGGCTTCCCCTGACCCGCGCGGGAAGGGCCCGCTCCCTCCCGCGGCCTCCACCAGGCCGCCACCCCCGGCCGCGGCCCCGGCCCCGGCCACCAGCTCGCCAGGGCCCGCCCCGCCGCGGCGGCCCAAGCCCGGCCGCTCCTCCCCCGATGATGTCACGTCCCTGGCCGCCCCTCGGCCGGCCGCGCGCCCCGCCCCCGCCTCCCCCGGCCCCCAGTCCCCTGGGCCCGCCCGCCCGCTCCCGACATCCCTCCTCCCGCCCGCGCTCCCTCCCTTCGGCTCCCGCTCCCCTGGGAGCGGCGGCGGCGGCGGCGGCGGCGGCGGCGGCGGCGGGATGGCCCGGGCCCGCGGCCAGGCCCCGGGGAGCGGCGGGCGGCGGCGGCCGCGGCGGGGTGGCGCGGGAGCCGGGCCCCGGGGAGAGTCGGCCGGGCTGCTGCTGCTGCTGCTCCAGGTGCTGCCGCCTGGGGCTGCGGCCGGGCCGGGGCGCCGGGGCGCACGGGGCGCCGGCAGTGGCGGGGTCTGCTGGCCCGGCGCAGCCCCTACCTTTCCCCGGGACGCGCGGCTGCTGCTCCTCCTGCCGCCGCCGCCGCCGCCGCTGTCGCCGCTGAGCTCCGCGCCCGCAGCCTCCGCCTCCCGGATGGTAATCAGCGCCCCGCGCCGGCGCCGCGGGCGGGCGGGAGGTGGGGGTGGCAAGGGGAAGGGCGGGCAGCCCAGCGCCCCCGCCTCGCCTGAGCAGCCCCCGGGGCGCCCGGACCCCCCCCTCGGACGACCGCGGCCCCGGGCAGCCGCCAGAGCGCGCCTCTGGGGCGCCTCTGCGCCGAGCGGCTGCGGGCTCCGCTCCCCGCCCTCCCGGCGCGCTCGCAGTCCGCCCGCTGGCGCTCAGGCCGCGGGGGAATCCCTGCCTCTCCCCGCCCCGCGCCCCGGGAGGGGAGGGAACAGCGCTGGCGCCCGCGGCCCCGTGTTCTCCGAGGGAGCGCCCGAGAAGCGAGCGCTCACCGAGCCCTGGACTCGGCACTGCGCTGCGCTCCCGGAGCCGCCGAGTGCCGTCGGGTCGCACAGCCGCGGCGGGACCGGACCGCGGGCGGCGAGGGCGCCCACCGACCGCGCGCCCTTATGTTCTCCGCGCAGGACGCTCTGCCCCGCGGCGGGCTCAACCTCAAAGAGGAGCCGCTGCTGCCCGCCGGCCTGGGCTCCGTGCGCTCCTGGATGCAGGGCGCGGGCATCCTGGACTCCAACACCGCGGCGCAGAGGTAAGCGCTCGACGCGACCGCACACTCGGGCTGGACCGCCGGCGAGGCGCCGCCTGCGCTCCGCGGCCTCGGAGGCTGGGCGAGGGATGAAGGGAGCCCTAACTCCAGACCGAAGGCGCGAAGAGCTCTCGGGCTCACCGATCTGGAGCCTGTGCTTCCTCCCAGACTATGGGGCGGGCCGGGGCGGGGCTTCTGCCTCAACTTGGTTGTCCTGGCTCTGATTTCTGACGGTCGCTCGTGGGCGTCCAGGGCTCTGGAAGAAGAGGCATCCCCAGTGACTGCAGCACCTGAGCCATCGCACACAGCTACAGCCGTCTAGTGGCGTCCAGCCTGACTCTGCTTGTCACATTCCGCAGGGCTGCCGAGTAAACCGAGAAACCCTCCCCTTTCCTCTTTCCCGCGCCCCTCCGAGCTAGAGGACTGAGCGTGCTAGGCAAGAGGCAGCTTGGGGGCTGAAGTGTGGTGAAGGGATGAGGTGGGCAGTCAGCCTGGCCCAACCGATTAGGGATGCAGATGGGGGCGGAGCCCTGCCTCTTTGGCAGGTGTTTTTGTTGTTGTTATTGTTGTTTTGAGGGGGGTTGATTGGTATATTTTGTTTTTTTCTGGTTGGTCAAGGGGGAGACTGGAAGCCCTTGGGAAATCAAAACCCAGACTTATTTCCTTGGAGTCTTTTGAAGAGCTCTGACCGAGGGACCTGGGGGAGGATGAACTCAGTGAACTTTGAATGTTTATTGATCTGCTCCCCCCACAGTTCCTGAGAGCTCCAGGGCTTTTTGTAAGGCCAGCGGTGAGCTTGGGAAGAAGGTTGGCCATGCTGTGCGGAATTCACAGTAACTCACATTGGAGAGGGCCGCGGCAGGCGGGCGCTGGCTTCTTAGAAGTCCGAGCAGCTGCGGTCCAGCAGCCTGAAGCAAGTCAGGGTTGCCAGGGCGGACCAGGCCTGCGCCCTGGTCTTCACACTCCCTCTCCAGAGCCAGGAGCACCGCTTAGCGCACTAACCTCAGCTAGTAGGAGGCACACGTGGTCTTTCATGCACTAACTGCAGCCTGTTTCTGTCTGCCTGTCCTTTCTCAGACATCAGGAGTTAACCCTCAGGGCTCTATCAAAGCTAGTCTGCTCTGAATGACAAGATCCTTCATATCACTCTCCAAAGTTTTCTACGTGATATATTACAGGCAAATTGGAATACAGAAAATCAAATGTCACCTGTCAACACGACTGTCAGCATTTGAGTGTATTTCCTTCCCATCTCCTCCCAAGTTACTTTTTTTTTTTTTCCCCCTGTGTTGTGCTCACAGCTCCCTCCTGCCTGACTTTCCATGAGTTCTGGCTCTTGAACCTGATATGGTCAGTTTCTCCTGTGCCCTCCTGGCCCCACCATGGGCCATGTGGGGAGCGCTTCTTGCAGGGTATGGGTGGAGCACTGCGGTGAAGCATCTGCCTTTGAGGGCCCTGTTTCTGACCTCCCTGTGCTTGCCTGGAACTGGCAGATTGGATAAAGAAGCGGATGCACAGGAGGCCCGGCCCTCGGCCCCTGTGGGATGCAGGAAGTGTGGGGGTGGGGCTCTAGACACCACTTCCTCACCTGCCTGCACGGTTCTTGAGTGGGGTTGAAGTGTGAAGATGTTGGGTCTGAGTCTCCACGACCATGTCACTGGGACTCAGGGTTTCCAGGATTTGAACTGGAGCATTTTGAGCCTGGGCTGCGTGTCGCTAGGTCCAGAGACTTTTCTGCGAATTGAGGTCCCCATGCGTTTGGCTGTTTCTCTGCACTTCCATGGGAAAGGCCCGTGCTTGCTCTTCACCCTTCCCTTGCCTGTTATCTCTACAGTTTGCATCTTGTTTCTCAGTAAGTGAGAAGCTCAGATTTCTCATCCGAAGCAGCAAGGAGACACACTCCTTTCCCTTTCTCCACCTCCCTCTTCACCTCTGCCTGGGAGAGGAGAGCTGTCTGATTTACAAGGCTTGTAGATGTCTTTTCTGTGACTTCGTCCCAACCTCAGTGTTCACAGCCACATTTATTTATTTTTACTTTTATGGTAGTACTTAGGATTGAACTCAGGGCTTTTACACTGAACTACCCTCCCAAGCCTTTTTAAAATTTTGAAACCGGTCTTGTTAAGTTCCCCAGGCTAATCTCAAACTTCCTATTCTTCTGCCTCAGCCTCCCAGAGTGCTGATTACACAGTCATCACTTTCACCAATGAAGCCCCCAAGCCCTTGTCTGCTTTCTTCCCTGGCTTGTAGATAAATAACTGTGTTCAGCCTTCCTCTCTTGGTCTGGAGCTTCAGCTTCAACCTCTCATCACCGCTGCTCCAAACCATCTTCCTAGCACCATAAACCAAAACAACATTTCCAAAGTACTTTGCTTGGATCATGTCTCTTCCCTGATTAAAAAGAAAGTGACCCACCCCGCCACAGCTCCTGCTCTGTCCATGCGTCCCTCATGCCTGGGGAGTGGCTCCTAGTGCAGCCAAATCATGCTTACCACAGGCCAGAATCTGCTGTCCTCTGCCAGTCCCCACTTCTCCCTGGATAGTCAGCATTCAGGGCCCATCACAGACTGAGCCCAACTTTCCTTCCTAGCTTTTGCATGATCCTTGGCATACAATGCTGGGGAAAGGAGAGAACTACCAGTAAGTCCTACTGTCTCTTAAACCCACTGAGTACAGCCTCCACGGCCTTCAAGACCCCCATTCCAGCACATGTTCAGTCTGTGCCCTCCCTCCAAGCCCCAGGGGGCCAGTTCTTCGTGCTACCTAAGGATGTTTATGGTCTTCCTAACCCTGCCAGCTGGTGACTTCCTCTGGGGCAAAAATGGTAGCCCTTTAATCCTAGTGTCCATGGCACCCAGGACTGATGCAATTGGAAGAGGGACAATGAATACCTGCTGAGGACAATGTCTTATAAAGGTTCCCATCTTTGCCTTGATGAGCCTCAGCTTCGGGAACTAAGTCCTCTCTGAAGCAGCTCTCCCTCCCCCATTTTATTAGCCTTTACCGAACTGCCACAGTTTTACCAAAGTTAGCTGAGGAGAGGGAGACCCAGGAGGCTTTCTGAGGTCAGTGAGAGAGGCTTTGCCACAGGAAGCAAGAAAAGTAGGGAGAGAAGAGAGATTCAGTGCCCATCAATTGGACAGTTGTCCTGCCAGGGAAGTCTGCACAAGGACCCATGGCCTTTGCTCTTTCCTGAACCAGTAGGACTTCATCTCTGAGTCCCACATGCCTGGCCCCAGCCCACCTTCCTCTGGCTGCCCCAAAGAGCGAGTCCTCCTTTTAGTCCAGAAGCAGCTCTCTCCTGACTTGCTTCCCAGGCTAGAGAGACCTCTGGAGGACCCAGGCCAGCCCTTTCCCATGAGTTGATCCCTGCTCACAATCAAGGGCTGGGAGAGGGAAGCCAGCTGGGGCTGTCTTTCCTGTAAGCAGCTATAGGCCAGCCTCCCTGCTAGGAAATGCTTTTGTTTGCTTTAATAATTAATAGCCACTCCCCAGCCTGGGACCTGGCTGGCAGGCCTGCGGGTGGGTGGCAGGAGAGTGGGCAGGAAAGAAGAGATCAAGAGAACAGATGAGTGGGACCTTCCTTACCCTTCCTACCCACTTCCTTCAAGGACTGAGGTCACTGAGCTAATTTCCGGGGTGCAGGTGAACTGAGGAGCCACCAGGGGAATGAGAAAGGGGATCTGAAGCCTCCGGAGTCCTAGACCTCCTCTCCAGCTAAACCATTGCACACAGCTTCTAGCAGCTGCCTCTAGCTTTGGGGCCCTCCCTCTGCCTGCGTTACTGAGGTGGGTGTGCCCCAGCTAGCCTCTGCTTTTATCTTCTCTGATCTGAAGCCTGGCCAGGCACTGAGCATATCGGGCTGGGCAGGATGGAGCTTTAGATCTTGGTTGAGAGCTGGAATGTCAGTCCCAGCTTGATGGTCGGCAGCAGCCCCCGGGGGCCCAGATGATGCCTGCGGGGAAAGTGGGCGCCAGCGTGGTGCTTACAGAAAGGGAGGAGGTAGAGAAAAAGGGAAGAGGTAGAAGGAAGGAAGCCATGCCAGTGAGGGAAGAGAAGGGCTGGATTTCACAGAGCCCCGAGGGGATTCTGAGGCTACAGAGATGCAGGTGACTGAACTTTTTATACCTTGTGGCAGTGGGGATCAACAAAGCCTCTTTCCACCGCACATGACATTAGAGCTGTCACCATTAAGCCCTGCTTAAATCGTTGGGTTGTCTAGGTGGGCAAGAGTAACAAAACTTTGAGGAGAAAGGAAAGAAGGCCCAGGGTTACCTCTGAAGAGAAGCCAGGACTCCAGCCTCAGTCACTTGTCCCTTGGAGATTTGGGATGACTGTTAGTGACATTGGTCCTGATTATAATGAGCATGGAGTCAAGGATATAAAGAGCCTCAGTGGCTTGTGAATACAGAACAGAGACTGCATGGGGGATTTGTACCAGAAAGCCATGGCAGGTTTGGGGATGCCAAACCTGCTGAGCCGTGGGTCAGCTGCTCAGTCTTGCGAGGGGCCACCTCAGGACTCTGTTGGATGGTCCCAGCAGCAACAGGGCGTAACCTGCAGTGCCTGCCATGTCCCCACATGCATCTCTGTAGACCCTGGAGCACAGACCACCTGAATGGCCCAGGTGATGACACCACTGACCCTGGAAGCCCTTGGACACCCGTGCTTGCTGCAAGGCGGGTTCCTCTGACCAAAAAGTATCTGTAAATGGAATCTGCTTTCTGGTATTATAAACTACCTAGGAGGAGAAGAGGAAGTGAGTGTTATACAGTGGGAATAGGAAAAAGAACACGTTCTTCTCCTATGTCAGGGCTCTGTAGTACAGGAGAAATGCCCCCGCACCCTCCAGAGTTGAGAGGAAAGCGCTTCGAAAGTTGCCTTAAAAACAGTCTTTTATTAAGGTGAGGAAATGTGTAATTCATTTTGGAGCCTTGCAAAAGTGGTTAATGCTACTGTTTTTGTCATTCAGCTACATTCATCTGAGAAAGGTGCTTTTGTGGCGTGCTTTGTTTCCTGATGATGCGGAGTGAATGAAATGTCTCTGAATTATGAGCTCTGGCAGTAACCATGCTAAGTGGGCAGGACTTACCTTTCTCATAAACCAAAATCTGCCAGGCTGCACTCAACCCCTTGGGGCTGTAGCTTTGCTGGCTTCCTTCATGTCCCCAGCCTCTGGATGGCTGCTTGTGGGTACCCACCCCTCGGCCCCCAGGACTCTTGGTAAAGGGTTTGCTTCCCCTGCCCGAGTCTGCAGCCCTTTGCTTGAGAACCTGCTCAGGAGTCCAGGGTTTGCTCTGTCCACTGTCACAGCAGACCAGAAGTGCCAGAGAAATAGCAATTCTAGAAATCATCGGTGACTACCTGGAGTTTCTGGACAAGCACCCCAGTTCCCTCACTTGTGCTTCTGGGGGAATAACTGTGACATGCATTTTTCAGTGTTTCCAGTGAGGCTGAGCTCCAGCTGCCCACAGTGGTGGCTTATTGTTTGAAACACCCTTTTTGGGGTGCCTTCTCTCTTCTGTCTGTCTTTCCCTCCCCTCTCTATCTCTGTGTGTCTGTCTGTCACACACACACACACTCTCTCTCTCTCTCCCCAGAGGTTCCTAGAATCACTGTCCACATGAACAGTTGCTATTTGAGTTTGTCTTAGGGTCTGCTTCTAAGGGGAACCCCAATTAAGGCCTCCTCTCTGCCAGGCTTCAAGGGCTCTTTTCTCCCTGCCCTACACCCACATTCCCTTCCTTCCTGTCTACCTGCCTGCCTTCTGTCTTCCTTTTTTCTTCTTTCTTTTTTTCCTTACTTCCTCCTGCTTTCTTTCTTTCTCTTTTTCTTTTTTCTTTTCTTTCTTTCTTTCTTTTTTTTAAAACAGAGCCTCCCAGCCGGGCGTGGTGGCTCACGCCTGTAATCCCAGCACTCGGGAGGCAGAGGCAGGAGGATTGCTGTGATGTGAGTTCGAGGCTGAGCTCAGGGCCAGCCTGAACCACAAAGCGAGACCCTGTCTCAAAAAACCTAAAAAAAAGACAGAGCCTCCCAGAGCTGATCTCAAACTCACAATCTTCCCACCTCTACTTCCCAGGTGCCGGGTTTATAGGGTTATAGGTATAATACACCTGGCTTTCTTCTTGATAGTGGATAAATATCAATAGATATCTGAAAGTTTCTGCATATTCTCAGTGGTTGTCATGGACAGCTCCACTTTGAAGACCGCAGAAGGAGAGACATTGACCTTTACACACCTTCCTCTGTCTTGAAGCTGCTCTGAAAGCAGACAGTGCCTTTCACCTGCAGCCTGCACACCTGTACCCAGCATGCCTCTATCAAGGCTTCTGACCTCTGGAAACCACTTGACTTGTCCGTGCCTATCTGTTTCTTTCTCTGGTCACCTCTTGTGTTGTCTGTGCCTACCTCTGTTTCTTTCTGTTCTTTTACCTTGGTTTTTTTTCTCACTTCAAGAGCATCAGCTTCTCCCAAGGGGAGAAAAGCAAAGATCTCTCCCTCCTCCTCCCAGCCCTGTCCTTTGGGACCTATGTTTCCATTCAGCAGGTGTTGATCAGTCACCTGCTGTAGGGAGTGGAGAGAGCTTGGGAGCAACCAGGGAAGGAAGGCATAGTCCAGCCTAGGACCCCCCCCACCCCGGTACCAGGGATGGAATTCGGACCTCGCACTTGTGAGGCATGTGCTGGAACCACTGAACTAAATCCCAGACTCTGCTTGTTTTCTCTTATTTCCTGTTTCTCTCCTCAGGCTGCACCTGGTGTCACTTTGTCTCTGGTAGGAAACACTAGACTGTCCTTAAAGAAAAACCCTGTCTCATTTTACCTTGATCTCCTCACAAGTTCAGCAGGGGTGTGGACAAGGTTGGTGAAAGACCTTCCCAGGTGAAGAGCGGCCTGTGTGGCCAGCGGGGTCTTCCCCAGTCTGTAGTTGCCTTGGGCTGAAGGGGGTAGGAGCAGTCATTAATATAGCTGTGTGGTTGTCCTTGGTAGTGATCCTATCCCGGAGATATAATGTAGCCACTACTGTCCCCTGGACTCTAGTGGAACCTGGAAGGGTGATGTGCCTCTATCTTTGGGGGTGGATGTTTGAGGAAGGAAAACTGAGTGCATCTCCGCTGTGGGAAGGGTATGGGCATGTGACATGGCACAGCCTTCCATCTGGCTGCTCTGCATATTGGTCCACAGCCCTAAAGGAACCTGCTTTGCTCACCTCCCATGATCCTTTGCCAACTCTCCCTAGAAATCCTCTCCCTTGGAAAGGATGGGCCCAGTGAGGGGAGATTGGCTTGAAGCGTAGGCCATATATCCCAGGTCTGGTCCTCAAGAGCTGGGCAGGAGCTGGGGATACCCAGGACTCAGGACTGACTAGTATTTGCCAAGGAGGTTGAGTGAATGGGAGAAGAAGATCAGGCCAGCTAGTTTGGCTCCACCCGTGTGGCATTTGGTCTGGGCACTGCAAAGGTACCTGGGTAGAAAGTACATTTTGAATTGTCTAAGGGTTCCTGTTGTTCCTCAGCATCCATCCATCCATTGTCCTACAAGGCCTTTCTTTCTCTCTACTGTCCTTCCCCAAGCTTTGAGAGACTTCTAGACTCAGAATAGCATTTAGGGCATCAGTGCCTTGGGGTGCACCATAAGACCAGCCCCTCAGGCTTCTTTTTTACAAGGTGGTCCTGGAGCCTTTCTCTGGTGGAGTTGAAGCGAAGCTGGCTGTGGGAGCCAAGAGGAGCTCAGAGTTGGCACCTCATTAGCATATTCATCAACAGTAATCAGGGCCCTGCTGAGACTGAAAGCCCTCTTAGGGCTTCCCTGCTCTCAGCTGGTTAGGGAAACGGATGGAGGGGCTGGTCAAGGCCTCCCCTTGAAGCATGACAGCCTGAGGGGGAGGAAATGGGGAAGAAAGGAGGGAGGAGAATGCCCCTGGAAAAGGGACTTTTGGTAGGGAAAATGCTCCTCGCCTAGACCTGGGGACAGAAGACCCTTCACTGTGGCCACTGTGGCTCCCAAGTGTGTTTTCAGGCGGTGGAGTGATTTTAATTTTATTATTTATTGTAGTCTGTATGAGTAAAAACTTGGCAAGCCCTTCACACGTATGACATCCCAGATACCATGGCTTAGTGTGAAGCCAAGAAAAAGATTAAGTTGATTGTGAATTATACGGAGACAAATACTTAAGAAGTGGTGAACTTGGCAGCCACTGTCAGGGTGGCATGCCCTCAGTGAGCATCTGGGACGCCAGCCCTTCCCAGCCGTCAGCTGGACAGTCCCACCCGCCCCATCCGCTCTGCTGCACCCCTGCAGCAGCCTCTCACTTGTCCACCGCACTGAGCCCTGCTCACCTCTTCCTAAGTTCTGCCTGGCTTCAGAGCTGACTAGTGACCTGTTAGAGGTCTTTCCCAAGTACATTCCTCAACAGAAGTGTTCCTTAGTGGAGTAAGTGGGTACATTCGCTGTCTATTACTGCATAATGAAATTACCCCAGACACAGCAGTTTAACACAGCCAATAACTCATTTGTTTCACATAATTGCTGAGAGTCAGAAATCCAGCTCATTGGACTGGTTCTGACCTCGAATCCTGTCCTGAGGCCTCAGGAGCTGTAGTCATCAATAGGTTAGCTGAGCCTAGAAGGTCTACTGGCAAGTTAGTGCTGGCTGTCAGGCAAAGGCTCGGTTCTCTGTAAGGGACCTTGCCATATGACAGCTTGAGTATCCTCCCAAGCTGGCAGCTGCTTTTCCTGAATGATAGTCCAAGAGATAGAACAAGGCAGAAGCTGCAGTGCTTTTATGATCTTGGCTTAGTACTTAGAGGCTGTCCCTCTGAATGCCTGGGAACCTAATACATGGGGAGCATCAGCCTGAACTCAAACAGGTCCATCCCCAGGCAATGTCCCATGGCCCCCAAAGATTCCCAGTCTTTCTGAAGGGGGAATCTAAAGCTATGAGCCAACTAAGAAAGTGGCTCTGGAAAGACCCCAGCCCAGGAAAAAAAAGTTTAAGCCTCTCCCGTAGGGTTTGTGCCCTTGTATGATCTGACAGGAAAGTCAGGAAATTCCAAGCACACTTTTCATTTTTTTTTCCTCTCTCTGTTTCTCTGTCTCTGTCCCTGGGTGTACCTTCTCTTCCCATATTTTGCTTAAGCCTCACCTGTTGCATATGTCCAGAGCTTGACACCCCACTGCACCTCAAGAAACAGTGAGTCGGGCCAGGCTGCACCCAGTGTTGTTCATACACAAACGCCACAAGCTCCAGCTGGGTGCAGTCAGACACTGCCATACACTTCTCTGGGGCACTAGCAGCAAGGAGCATCTTCAGATAGTTCAGCAGAGCCATTTTGGAAGATCACTTAGGCTTCTAAGAGAGAGCTAGTGTTAGTGAATCATTCCGAGCTCTCCAGGCCTTTTCTTTGCAACAGAGTTGCATGGCACTTTCGAGGCTAAACTGCCATTCAGCATAGAAGCCTTACAGACATGCACTTGAAAATCACTTACTGCGTTAGGCAGACACTCCAGGGAGTTATTCCAGACTCCATTCCTGGTATCTTATTCACACCCAACACCTGGAGCTCTAACTGGTTACAGTTTCAATCTACACCTTAGGTCACACATTTCCATTCATTTCTTTTTTTTTTTTTTTTTTTGAGACAGGGTCTCGCTTTGTAGTTCAGGCTGGCCCTGAGCTCAGCCTCAAACTCACATCACAGCAATCCTCCTGCCTCTGCCTCCCGAGTGCTGGGATTATAGGCGAGAGCCACCACATCCAGCACTGTGGTATGTGGTACTAGTTGCTGCTGGGCATGAGTCTCCACACCCAGTATTGTTATGTGGTTACGGGATCAAACCCGGGTCCTTGCACTTCCTAGACAGGTGCTGGAACCACTGAACTATATCCCCGGCCCCTCCATTGATTTCTAAGGGGCACTAAGTACCCTTTGGGTAAAACAAATCTGGGAAATCAGTTTAGGCTTCTGGCAAAGAGTTTAAATTAGTAAGACTTTCAGACCTCTGCAGGCCTTTTCTTTGCAGTGGAGGGGTGTGGCATTTCTAGGCCACCCTGCCATTCACAATAGAAGGCTTATATAGGTGCAGTATAAAGAGCTGTATTCCTGATACTTAGACACATCATCAGGAGGGCATCCCCTGCCTTTACTTGTAGCCCAGCGTCCAGGCTGGGCACACTAGTAGCCTGTAGCCTATCGGATGTCCCTGGCAGTATGATGGTCATCATTCCCTTCTCGGTGCCACAGGCTCATGCAGTCCTCAGCCTGAGCATCAGTGAGAACCTTCCACACCCTACCAGGCAGTCCCAAGAGCATCTGGTCAGTAAGATGGCCTGGTTTATACATTTGATTTTGAATATCAGCCTTACAAAACGTGTGTGTGGTCTGATAGACTGCCTTCATGTAGACCTGCTGGGCCCCTTAGTACCAGGGGATAATGGTAGTGGTCTCATTGCTGGCATATCTCTTTCTAGAACCAAAATCGCCAGATGGGTGGTTTCGAGAACCTATCCACTTTGATTTCTTCCCCAGACTTTTTTTTTTTATTGTTCTTTTTATTTATTTTTTGTTGTTGTTTTTTGAGATAGGGTCTCGCTTTGTGGTTCAGGCTGGCCCTAAGCTCAGCCTCAAACTCACATCACAACAATCCTCGTGCCTCTGCCTCCCGAGTGCTGGGATTACAAGCGTGAGCCACCACGCCCGGCACTGTGGTATGTGGCACTGGTTGCTGCTGGGGTGAGTCTCCACGCCCAGTATGGTATGTGGTTACCAGGGATCGAACCCAGGTCCTTGCACTTGCAAGACAGGCGCTGGAACCACTGAGCTAACTCTCCGGCCCCAGACTTTTTTTTTTTAATACTGGGAATCAAACTCAAGACCTTGTGCTTGCCAGGCAGATGTGAGACCACTGAGCTAAATCACCAGCACTGCCTAAACTCTTGACATGTGAGAGCCAAGTCCTGGCCAGCCCACCTCCTTGGCCAGAGGCTCTCGAGTCTCTCTCACCCGAAGGTCCTGCCAATGGGTTTCCAGCTCCTTTCCTTCCACAGTGGCGTGGGCCTGGCACGAGCACATTTTGAGAAGCAGCCTCCCTCCAACCTCAGGAAATCCAACTTCTTCCATTTTGTGCTGGCCATGTATGACCGGCAAGGACAGCCCGTGGAGGTGGAGCGCACAGCATTCATCGACTTCGTGGAGAAGGACCGAGTGAGAGGCTCGTGGGCTCACTTGGCACTGGTGCTGGGAGGCATGGGAGGGCTTCAGGAACACATGCTTGTACAGACACGCATGTACACGTGCACACAGTGGGGCACAGGAATGAGTGGATGGATCATGAAGAGAGGACAAGGGTGTGTGAAAGGTTGACGGGAGGGGAGGAGGCTAGAGCATCCCCAGCACCTGAGTGTCCTCCTGTCTTGTCCCTCCAGGAACCTGGGGCAGAAAAGACAAACAATGGAATCCATTACCGCCTCCGGTTGGTGTATAACAATGGTAAGCCAAGGCCACTGCCCTGCTGGGCCTGACCCTGAAGCCTGGTACTACAGTGCCACACACAACGCTCCCTCATCCGAGCTGGAGAAGGGATGGGTGTGGATGGTCATGAGAGGCCCCAGGTGCTCCCCTGACAGCAAGTGCTGTCCACCTTCCCCCCTAGGGCTTCGGACAGAGCAAGACCTCTACGTGCGTCTCATCGACTCCATGTCCAAGCAGGTGAGCCAGCCCAGGGAGGCTCGTGCCTGTCCTGCCCTCTTCTTGAACCCATCTCTCCTTGGTCTGAACTAACAGCCTGATCTCTGCCCTTGTCTTCTGGGTGCCCTTCAGCCCCATGGGTCTGCTCTCCCAGACCCCACCCCAACCCCGAGCAGGAGGATCAGGCTCTTGCTTACCAGTCTAGAGAAAAGTCAGTACTTGTACAGACTGGCTTAGATCAGATTCTCTAGCAGCCCAAACTCAGATGGGAATACAAGTACTTGTAGTTAACAGGGAGACTAGGAGTCTCACAGGAGAGGGGTGATGGAGAGGAAGGTGTGCAGCATGCAGGGGGTCTCCAGCAGACTAGCCTCAGCCTGATCCACAGAGTGCTAGAGAAGGAATGGCGTTCTGTCCCCCTCCCACACACAACACTGCCTGGAGCTAGGAGGCCAAGTCACTCACTCGGGCTGCTCCCCTTGTGGGTAGAGAGGCAGAACCGTCGGCTCACTTTAACCGGCGCTGGGGGATGGGTGGTTCAGTAAAGGGACCTGAGTACAGCCCCAGCGCTTCCTCCGCACCGTCATCACCTCACTGGTATCACAGTCACAGGGCTGAGGCTCCAGGCCAGCGGAAGCAGAAGTGACCCTGGGAAACTGAAACTTGGATAAGCTCTGGCAGAGTCTCCCAGGGCTTTGTGTGCTGGTCAGAACGTCTTTGACCAGATCAGTGGGCCCAGAAAGCGAGGTGAATGCTTGGGCTTTCCCACAGAGGTTGGGCTTCCACTTGATCCCAAGACAGAGGAAGAAATGACTATCCAAAAGCCAGTGGTCACTGTGGTAGGAGAAACAGGCCAAAGAGTGACAAAACGGACGGTGTGTGGGATGTGTGACGAAGAGGTTCAAAGAAATCCATTGAGAAAGTTGATCACACAAATGGAAGAAGGCTGGGAAGCAGAGAGCTACAGACCACCTGGGAAGCCAGATTTGCCATTTAGGAAGTTCCATTGCTCAAGGAAGATGGAGGCTGGTAGACCGGGGATGTGGCTGACTCAGCTGTCCAAGGAGACACCTGACAGGTTGGGGCGATGCCTTGGATGAGGCAGGTGGCATCTGTGCAGCCCTTACCTAGGTTTGTTCAGGTAGCAGGGATGGCTGAGGTGACAGCAAGGGCAGAGGGCCTAGCAGATGGGAACAGCTTGCACAAGGAGGACGCTGGGGGTGAGGGGACAGCATGTCTCAGGCTGGAGTTAGTGTGTCTGCCTCTCACAGCCTGACCTTGGTCCTAAGTTGTCTGGGGATCCCCCTTTCCCTAAGCAGAGCTAGCTTAAGAAAGAGCTGTCTACAGACAGACAGAATCTACGGACACACACATCCCGCCCCATGGTGGTCCTGATTTGGGGAGAGTGTTCTCCAGAGTCTTGCTTTGCCCCCCTGGACTCCTCCAAAGCAAGGCAGAGAACACGATCTTCTCTGGGGGCAGAATCTGTCCTCCACATGGGCTGGGAGATGCCAGTGTAGACCCACACTGGACGTGAAGGGAGCTTCCCCCTCTCCAGCCTGTACACTTCCCTCCCCCCAGGCCATCATCTATGAAGGGCAGGACAAGAACCCCGAAATGTGCCGAGTGCTGCTCACCCACGAGATTATGTGCAGGTGAGAGGGGCTACATCACCTGCACTTTGCCCCTTTGCCTAGGTGTTGACAAGGCCTCCTGTCAGGCCCTGCCTCCTTCCCCTGCCATCCCCTGATCCCAGAGGAAGCTTGGAGAGAAGAGGGTAAGGCCCTTGGGCACAGTTCTGGCTGAGTAGAGGGTCCTTGAGGCCCCATTAGCCAGAGCTGTTTATGTGGCTTCTCTGTGTGTTTTTGTGAGAGAGGCCTCCTGCTACCACTGGAAGCACAGCTAATAAAGCTCAGGGGAAGGGCTCCCTGGGGAGGTGGGGGCAGGGTGTGGCTGGGCAGCCCCAGGCCTCAGAGATTAGCTCCAAGGGAAGGAGGAAACACTGCTGCCTCCTGCTTGAACCGCAGGGCAGATGGGCCTCCACTTCCCAGTTAGCCCAGAGTTTGCATTTCTAGCAAGATCTGCCCTGGAGATGTCTGTCATGCAGGGCCCTCCTAAATGATTGTTCCTGACTCATGGAAAAGAGACTAGTATTCCCAACTGTGTGGTTGGAGTGGTGGCCACGTTTGAGTGACATGAGGGGGCTTTTGGGGTACTGGCCCCATGATATTTCTTTGTCTGGGTGCTAATTCAAAGGGAAGATTAACTTTGGGACCATTTATAAGCTGCAATTTGAGCTTTTCCTGTGTGGAGAGGTGCACAGAGGAAGACCCTGTAGGTGGCCTGCCTCCCACCCTGTCTGAGTCCTCCAGAAGCAGTGTACTTTGAAAACAAAGGTTTCCTGGTCAGCCTTATCCCTAGGACTGGGCAGTCCAGATCCTTGCTGGGACTCTGCTGCCTCTCCTCGCCCCCTCCCATAACCTGGGAGTGAGTCCCTGCACTCAGCAATCCCACACCAAGGGCCAGGACTTCAGCGTCCCACCAGGACAGCCCTCCCCCCCCCCGTAACCTCCCCCTTTGCTCGTTTCTTCCTCTCCTCCCCTCATCTTTCCTTCAGCCGGTGCTGTGACCGGAAGAGCTGTGGCAACCGGAATGAGACGCCCTCAGATCCGGTCATTATTGACAGGTACAGCTCAGGGAAGGGCCCTGGGAGGCCGGGAAGGGGATGTGTTCACCCTCAGAGTCAGAGCGATCGAGGGAGGAGCATAGCCGCCCAGAGAGAAGCTGCCTGGGCCTATGGAGGCACCAGCCAAGGTCCCTGAGTGAAACCTTTGGTAGCAAGCTTGCTGGGGCTGCTACCTTGACTTCCTGGGAAAGGAGCCTGGGAAGGCCAGAGGATTGCAGGAAATGAGGTTAAGACCAGCGGCAGGACGGGAGAAAACAGACTAGCACCCAGAAGAGGCTTCAGAGAGTCTATGTGAAGCTGGCTCTGGTTCCTCAGCACATGTTGATTTCTCCCATTGTCTGTTGCTGTCACAGGAGAAATAGAGAACACTCGTCAGGTTTCGGTCCTAGTACCGTCAAGATGATGCGCGTGAAAATGCACTAGCTCATTCTTATTTTCTTTTTAAAAATTCTTTTGCAGAAAATGCATAAGGTATAAAATTCAAAAGGTAGAAAAGTGTAAATACAGAAAAGTCAGCCTGCCTTCCTCATGGCTGACATACTGTGCATTCTTTTGCACCTTATTTTTTTTTGGCAACAATATATCTTAAATATCATTCCATATGGGAGTATAAGCCATACCTTATTTTCCTTTTAACAGATAGATAAAACAGTCACAAAATGTAAAATTGCAAGATGTTTGAAAGGGTTTACAGGATGTCTTCCACTCTGTTTCCGGCCCATCCTTTCCCCTCCAAATAAGGAACCATTGTTACCACTTTCTTGTGTATCCTCGTTGAAATAGTCCTTGCATGTACAAGAAAATATAGGTGTATAATACATTCTTCTTGCATTTTTCCTCTTAGTTTTATGAAATTGATGACATTCTAAATGCATTTTCAGCACCTTTTTCTCTGTGAAATACATCTGGGCTAATCCAGCAGAAATCTCCTTATTCTTTTTTGCTACTGCAAAATATTTCATTGTGTGGGTGCCTCATAATTTCTTTAAATGGTCTGCTATTTCTGTACCTTTGGGTTGTTTTCAGGGATTAAAAAATTCTGCAGTGAATTATTTGGTCTGTGTGTCATTTCACACATCTGTAAATTTATATAAAGGATATTATTAAAAGATGAATTACTGAGTCAAAGGATACTTGTAATGTTGATAGTTATTTCCAATTTGTCTGCTGTAGGAGTTACACCAGTTGCATTTGTACCAGCAATTTTTAGAATGCTTGTTCCTCATACTCGAAGCAATTAAGTATTTTGTTTGTTCAATAATTTTGGAGCCTCCTTTGTCTAGGATCTCTTCTGTATTCTGTAGATTAAGCCCTGAGCAATTAGACATAAAGCCTTGTATTCCTTTGCTTACAGTCTGGTAAGAGGAGGCAGATATAAGCTAACTAAATGAACAAAACATATGGCGTGTTTGATAGTGGTAGCATGAAGAAGAAAAATGAAGCCTTCAGAAAGATCAAAGAGTGACTAGGAATAGGATGTTGCACTATTAACATATTTAAGGCTTCACTGAAAAGACACCAAGACCTTGGCGAAAAGGCCAAGACCTGAAGGAAGTAGTAGAGCAAGCTATATATGTATCTGTTGGAAGAATGTTCTCTGCACGCGTGTGTCTGGTGTGTTCAAGGATCAGCAGACCCACCTTAGTGGCTGGAGTCCAGGGGACAGATGGAGATGCTGTCAGAGTAATGGGTGGGGCAGGAGGGAGGCCAGATGTGCAGGACCTTGTAGGCTGCCTATGAGCTGTACTTGAGGATACTACAGGAACTTGCACTTTTATTTTGATGAACACTGAAGCCAGAGAGGATTTTGCAAAGAATGTAAGATCTGACATATTTTAGCAAGACCACTCTCGCTCCTGTATTGATGAACGGCAAGGAGACCAGTTAGGAAGCCGCTGCAGTAATCCAAGGGAGAGATGATGGAGGCTGAGTGTGGGGGTGTTATGGGGAAGGTTGGACTTTGGGAGTGGGGAGAGTGCTCAGAGTTAAAGATATCACCCAAAATTTTAGAGCTGATCAGCTTGGAGTATACTGAGATTTGGGGTAGAGCAAATTTTCAAGGAAAAAGATTGGGAGTTTGATTTGGATTGTGCTATGTTTAAGATGCTCACTAACATGCAGGTAGATATGTCAGGAAAGAAGCTGAAGACATGAGTATGGTTCCCAGCAGACAGAGCCCATCTCAGTTATAAATCTGACTGAATGAAGTCTCTGAGGGAATTGATAAAAGAGGGTTGAACTGCTGAGTCCTGAGGTGTCCAGTGTTAAGAAGAAATGGAAATGTGAAACCGGCAAGAGTGAATCAGAAGCTGCCAGGGAAGGCAGAGACTAAGAGGAAGATCAGGGCGATGCCATGCCTGGAGCCTAGATAAGAAAATGTTCAGAGAAGAAGGCAGCGGGCGCCTGTGTGCCAGGCTGCTCATGGATATGGTGAAAAGACTGAGACTTAGCAATGCGGACATACTAGTGACTCAACAGGATCATTTTAGTGGAGTGGGAAGGCAGAGGTCTGATAGCAGTGTATCTAAGAGAAAATTTGAGAAGAGATTAGAAGTGATGAGTAGGAGACCTCTTCTGAATTTCACTCTAAAGGGATCAAAGGAGTGGGATAGTAGCTGGAGAATGGTGTAAGGGCAAGAAAAAAATATAGCTTGTTCAGGTGCTGATGAAAACTGTCCCAGGAGAAAAGAGGTTGGAAAAGAGGTAAGGCAGAGTTCCTGAAGCTGTGTCCTTCAGCTGGCAAAAGGGATGGGATCTAGCGCAAGCTGGAGAGGCTGGATTAGCTGAGAGCATAGACAGTTCATCCACAGAAATAGCAGAGAAGGTGGGGAACGTGGGCCCGGAAGTAAATACACAAGTATACTTCATGTGGAAAATTGGTGTCATTTTATTGGGAGTACTTTATTTCCTCAGTGAAATAGGAAGCAAGGTCAGTGGTGAGGCTGAGGATAGGCTGGGGAAGGAGACACTGGAGGACACGAAATAGTTGTCTGGAAGAATGAATGGATGGGGAAAGTGTCGTGTGACTGCTCAGCAGCACTCAGCCTGCCATGAGTTTAGTACAGACTTTCTCCAGGCATAGAAGGCTACATAGTTACAGTTCAGAACAGGTGGGTGGTTACATCAAACCAGTTAAATGTTTGCCAGTTGAGCCCAGTGAAACCTGAGAGGGCAAGAAAGTGCAGAGCATGTACACAGAGGTATTTGTACACATGGACCAGCAGATTTAAGCTGCTCCACTGAGCCGGAAAGGAGAGTGAACAAAGGCGCTGATGGGGCCGAAGGATTGTCAGGTTGAGGGGTCAGATGGGTTGAGCTGGGAGTTAGGAGGTGGTTGGAGGGTGGGTTTCCTATAGGTAAGATTATCTGGACATCACATTCGTTGGTAATATATGGCCAAGGGAAGGCAGACACAAGGAATGAAGAAGAAAGGAAGTCAGATGACATTTCAGTGTATACTGACACTGAAATCACCCAGAATTGTGTCAGGGTCAGGGTTCAAGAGTGTATGTGATGACTCGAGTAAACATGAAGGGGGTCGGGGATTTAGCTCAGTGGTTCTGGCACCTGTCTTGCAAGCGCAAGGGCCCGGGATTGATCCTCTGGTAATCACATACAATACTGGGTATGGAGAGTCACACCCAGCAGCAAACAGTACCACATACCACAGTGCCGGGTGTGGTGGCTCACGCCTGTCATCCCAGCACTTGGGAGGCAGAGGCAGGAGGATTGCTGTGATGTGAGTTTGAGGCTGAGCTCAGGGCCAGCCTGAACTACAAAGCAAGACCCTGTCTCAAAAAAAAGAGTAGACATGAAGGCAAGTGACCTCCAGGTGATGACTACAACAGCAGGGGTTCCACAGTGTTGTTCCCTCTTTCTCCGTCAAGTCACCACAGAGGTCTCCCAGAGACTCCCACTTCTCTTGCTCTGAGTGAGGCTGAGCACATTCGATGCTGTTTGTTTCCTTCTCTGTGAACTGTTGGCTTGTACCGTGCCCTTATTTTTCTATAGAAAATTGATTGCCTTTTCTCGGTGATTTGGAGGGATGTACATGTAAGAAATTAGCCCTTGAACCAGGGATTTAGCTCAGTGGTTGCAGTGTCTGCCTTGCAAGCTCAAGGTCCCTAGTTCAATCCGCGGTACCACATAATACAGTGCCGGGCGTGGTGGCTCACACCTGTAATCCCAGCACTTAGGAGACAGGCAGGAGGATTGCTGTGAATTTGAGGCTGGTCTGGGCTCCATAATGAGCTCAGAGCCAGCCTGAACTACAAAGCAAGACCCTGTCTCAAAATTAAAAAAAAAAAAAACACCACTGAAACCAGAACATTAAAACACTCGAAGCCAATTTCCTCTAGTTTCATACTACCACCTACCATTTTTCTGAAGATTAAAATGAATTTTTGTCTTCAACATGACTTTACCTTTTAAAAAATAAATTATCACAGGTTGTATGATTCTTATATAATATGTTGTATTGTTGTGGTTGTGTTTAACTTTCTAAAAATGAATTATCATATTGTAGGAGTCTTCTGAAGTACTTTTTTAAAAAAGTCAGCTTTCTATTTCTAAGACCTGTGTGCAATAGTTAGCTCTAGTTTATTTACTGTAAGTTTGTGACTGTAAACAAAGCTACTGTGAACATTCTTGTTTTGTGTTCTAATTTGAAAAGGTTTGTTTAGAATATAATCTAAGATGGATTTGCCAGACCACTGAGTATATACAAGTTAAGCCAATAATCCCAGTGCTTGGAAGGCTGAGGCAGGAGGATCTCTGTGAGTTCAAGTTCAGCCTGAACTACATAGCAAGACCTTGTCTCAAAAAAAAAAAATGATCAAACAAACAAGAAAACCTTTACAAGTTAATGTCGAGGTGTTATCCAGGTTGGTTGTGCTGAGCAACATTCCCACCCTCCAGGTACCACTCCTGTCACTCCGCAGTCTCCCAAGGGTTTGATAGTGTCAAACTTCTTATTCTTTACCATCTGGTGAATGTACAGGGAATTTTGTGATTGACTCAGTTTCCTTTTTCCTAATTACTAATGATACTGAAAATCTTTTTCATTTATTTAATGACATTTGTATTACTTTTATTTAATGTATGCTAAGGTCAAGTCTTCTGTCCTCTTTTTGTTTTTGTTTTTCTAGTACTGGGAATTGAAGCTAAGGCTTTCACACTGGACTACATACCCACCCCACCTGTTTTTATTTTTGAAGCACCATGGCACAAGGTTGCTCAGGCTGGGCTTGAACTCAGTTCTCCTGCCTCAGCTTCCCAGAGTGTTGAGATTACAGGCGTGTCACCGTGCCTGACTTCATTTTTTTTTTTTCCAGTACCAGGGATCAAACTTAGGATCTTTCACTTGTGAGGCAGGTACAGTACCACTGAGCTACATTCCTGGCCCTCATTTTTCTTTTTTAACAGTTTGGGTTTTTCGTATTGATTTAGTGATCCTTCAGAATTCCAGACACTGATCCTTTCTCAGGAGACCATATTGCACATATCCTAATGCAGTTCAGTTTATTACTGTTTTTCTTATTGGTTTTACTGTTTTATTTAACAAATCTTTCCCTCTCCTGAGACCATAAAAATATTCTTTTATATTTTCTTCCAAGGAATTTCCATTTCACATTTAAGTTTGCAGGAAGTAAAGATTAAAAAGAGTAGGGCAAATAGGGGAGGGGGAGGAAAGAAGAGAATGAAAAAATACGAGAAAACAAGGAAAAATGGAAAGAAAGTCTTTGTAAATAAGAAGGTATGGTGGAGGAAGGAAGAGTAGGGGAGTGGGGTAAAACAGCCAAGATCTATCATGTACAGGTACAGATCCCAAAGATGAATGTCATCATCATGTATACCTTACATGTACCAATAAACTTAAAGAGAAAAAAGCTTGTACTCTGTGTAGACCTAATGAATTAATTAATGCTGTGAATTATGGAATCAATGTAATTATTTTCTATGTGTGAATCACATTCCAGTACTATTTATGAAACAGCCTACCCTTTCCCACTGAGTTGTAATGGGAACTAAGTTCTAAATCAGGTTTTCTTTTGTTTACAGATCTGTGTCTAGGCTGTCTTTTTAAATTTCTTTGATCAATTTGATAATCCCTATGCTAGCATCATATTGTTTTGATTACTTTAACTTTATAACACTAACGTAGGAAAAATGTAAAGGGCAAGTTCCCCACTTTACCTGAACATCCTTCAAGAACATCTTGGATATTTCTGCCCTTTGTATTTTCATATAAATTTAGAATTGACGGAGCAGGGAATGTAGCCCAGCAGCACAGCATCTGCCTTGCAGGCACAAGCCCCTGAGTTTGTTGTTGTTTTTGGTCCTGAGAATCAAACTTGGGACTTTGGGTTTGTGTGGCAGGTTAGAAACCACTGACCTTGCCCCAAGTTTTAAGTAATTTACAGTGAACATGCGCATGAGCATGAAAGAGGGAATTGAGTCTTTAAACCCTGATACTGAATACATACAAATTAAGCCAATAATCCCAGTGCTTGGAAGGCTGAGGCCTTTATACTGAGTCTTTAATCCCTTTCAATAAAGTTGTATAATTTTTTCAATAAAGGTCATATACAGTTATTATTTTCACTTAGATATTTATTGAACAAGTGAATGGGTGAAAACAATAATTGTATTATTAACTGAAAAGTTATACTGCTTACTGAAAGGCATTAAAAAGAGTTATCATGGCCAGGGATTTAGCTCAGTAGTTCCAGCATCTACCAGACAAGTGTAAAGTCCCAAGTTCGATCCCTGGTACCACATACCACGATGCTGGGTGTGGTGGCTCACGCCTGTAATCCCAGCACTTGAGAAGCAGAGGCAGGAGGGTTGATGTGAGTTCAAGGCTTGCCTAAGCTATATAGTGAGTTCAAGGCCAGCCTGAACTACGCAGGGAGATCCTGTCTCAAAAAACACTAAAAAAAGTAGAGTTATCATTCGTTGAAAAGTTACTATGTACTAGCTATTAGATACATATACCAATTGCTTCTCTGCCTTTTGGCTAAGATCAAGTGTAGATACATATACCACATTCTAGGCTTAGGCATAAGAGAACAGGTAAAGCAAGGTAGTTACTCTCATTGAGGGAGAAGGCAAGGAGGAGTCCTGTGATAGCAGTAGCAAGAAGTCTGTTAAAAAAAGCAATAAATGGGTAGGGGTAAATAACGAGGGGGGAAAGAATGTGATTGTAATAAAAAAGGAAACAAAACTTATGTATATAGAGGGTGGGGGTTGCACGGTGTCGGGGGGGGAATGAGAATCAAGTCATGTCATATTCTGGTACAAACTCTCAATGTTGAATACGATGATGATGTGTATTCACAATGTACCAATAAAGATTTGAATCTAAAAATTAAAAAAAGAAGAAGAAAAAAAGCAATAAATGAAAAAATCCAGAAAAAAAAATAATTAGGCTTTGGGGGAAGTGGTACAATTTTGTTTTACTTTATTTCCTCAAGACAGTATCTTACTGTGTATCCCAGATTGGCCTCAGGCTCGAAGTCATGTTCTGCATCCTCCTGCTGAGTGCTGGGGTTACAGGCGGGCGCCACCATGGCCCACTCACAGTACAATTTTAAATAGACTGACTGCAGTAGGCCAGACTGGGAAGATGGAGTTTAAGGAGTGACTTAAAAGAGACTAAGAAATGCACCATGCCATTTATACTTGAGTGCTATTATAAATTATATCTTATATTTTCTAACTTTGTTGATAGTATAGAGAAATCCAACTAATTTTCACCTGTGAACTTTGTCTTTATATTTGCTTTGTTTCAATTTTTCTGTATAGATAACTATCTTATGCAAACTTTTAATATTTTATTTCTTTGCTTTATTGTATGATTAGGGCTGCAAGTACAACTTAAAATATAAGTGGTAGCAATGGACATTTTTGTCTTATTCTTAGTGGTGAAGAAAATGTTTCTAGTATTTCTCTACTAAAAATGTGGTGATCTGTAGCTATCTGGTGGATATTGTTCACAGGTTAAGAAGGGTTATTTATTTATTTTATTTTATTTTATTTTATTTTTTTTAGGTTTTTTTGAGACAGGGTCTCGCTTTATGGTTTAGGCTGGCCCTCAGCTCAGCCTCAAACTCACATCACAATACTCCTGCCTCTGCCTCCCGAGTGCTGGGATTACAGGCGTGAGCCACCACGCCCGGCACTGTGGTATGTGGTACTGGTTGCTGCTGGGTATGGGTCTCCACACCCAGTATTGTTATGTGGTTACCGGGGAATCGAACCCGGGTCCTTGCGCTTGCAAGACAGGCGCCGGAACCACTGAGCTAACTCTCCGGCCCAAGAAGGGTTATTTATCTTTTTAGTCACTAACCGTATGTTTAATTTCATACACTGCTTTTCTCTCCATTGATTCAGTTGATCAGTTCATCTATTAATATTTTGATATTTATAACACTAAAGTACATCTATTAATATTTTGATAGATTCTATATTTAATTATTCATGATATCAAAATAACTTAATATTTGCTAGCTTTATATGCTCCAATATTTGCTTTGCCAATAATGTTTAAGATTTTTACTTTTATGTTCATCTGTGATTTATTGGTCATTTTCTTTTCTTAAAATATGCTCATGGTTCTGACAGTCAGTGGTTTCTCAGGCTCAAATAACTAAATGGGGCATGTTCTGTCTTTTACTGTTTGCTTAATTAGTATATGTGAATTTGAACTGGTTCATCCCTGCAGTATTTGCCTAAAATTTGTTAAAATTTGCTTCAAGTTTGTAGGAATAAGGGGAGAGAAGTTTTCAACTATTGATTCTATTTTTTAAATCCATTTAAACGTCACGAGACCGCTTAGACCTTTATTTCTTTTTACTGTTTTGATAGGTATTATTTTTAAAGGAATTTGCACATTATACTTAAGTTCTCCAAATTTGTTTATATAAGGTTGATCATAGTATTCTCTTTATCTCTGCTATGCCTAGCTGTGAAATTTGCCATTATAGATACTTTTGTGTCATATCTTTGTCCTTGTTGGTCGAGCAATTTGTCATTTTATTAGTTATTTCTAAAAACTAACTTTTAGCTTTCTCAATTTGTGTGTGTGTGTGTGTGTGTGTGTGTGTGTGTGTGTGTGTGTAATACTGGGGATTGAACCTAAGGTCTAATACATGCTAGGCAAGTGCTCTACCACCGAGCTACATCCCTAATCCATTTTATTTTGTTTTACATTTTATTTTATTTTTATATGTGCTCATTTCCCATCCATATTTCTTCAGTAAAGCAATTGTTTAAGTTTCTACCATGCCCTCCTTTTTGTAAATTGGAATTTTTCTTATTACTAAATTGTGGAAATTCACAAGTGTCTTATTAGATATATGCTTTGTAAGTTTTCTCCTAATACATTTTTTTTTCTTGTGGATGGTCTATTTTGAGGCTAAGGTATCTTTGCCTCACCCAAGATTATTGAATTTTTTCCTTCTGGATTTTGCAGTCTTAGGCTATAAGTTCATGATCTATTTTAAAGGTCAAGGATTTAGCTCAGTGTTTCTGGAGCCTGTCTCACAAGCGCAAGGTCCCGAGTTTAATTTCCAGTACAAAAAAAAAAAAAAAGATCTATTTTAAGTTGATTTTTATAGATGCTGAGAGGTATGAATTCAAGGCACTTTTTCTTTTTTGATTAATTGGGCTTTTTAAAAATAGATAATGAATCCACAAGGTATCTTCTCTATACATTGTTTTTACTTCTATGTAAAAAAAATTATAATGTTTGTGTATGAATGGGCTTATTTCTGGATTGTCTCTTCTGTCCCATTGATCCAATAGTCTGGCTTTTATGGCAGTAATACACTAGTTTGGTTTTTTTAGGTTTGTTTGGGTTTGGTTTTTTTGCTTTGTTTGGTTTTGGTTTTTTTTAAGACAAGGCCTCTCTGTATGGTTCAGGCTTGTTTTGAGTCACTAGTTCGTACTGATCTCCAGCGTACAGTGATCTGCCTGCTTCAGCCTCTCAAGTGCTGGAATTACAGGTGTGCACCAGGATGATCAGCTCTACACCGTTTTTGCTTAGTGCTACTTTGTAATAATTCTTTATATC
>PVIR01008318.1:0-57165 GCA_004026965.1 Petromus typicus
CATGCTAAATTATGCAGGGCGGACAATTAGAGAACAAAACGGTCTGTAATAAAGAGCTAATTGGGTAGGACAGAGGCTAAGTGTCCCAGGAGCCAGAGCTGAGGACAGAAAAAGCAGCCTGAGATGGGGACAGCCTGGCCAGGGCCCAGGTGTTCTTGTTAATAACAGTGAAATTTCTTTTACTATAAGTAATGCAGACTTATTGTAACACTCTTGGAAAGCAGGATGTGTATAAATCACTAGCCTCTTACTTCCCAAAGATAATGGCTGCTGAAATAGTGAAAGGTTTCTGTTCTTTTTGTATTCATATACAAGCCTATGTTCTCATATCTAATTTCCCAGGATATGGTTCTTCTGCTCTCCCCTAGTTTACTCCTTTGGTAGGGAGGCCCCCACCCTAAATAGTATGAAAGGGTCAAACTCCCACCACCTGATATCGGACAGGTGAGATTCACTGGGTTTATTAGTAGCTCGTGGTCAGATGAAGCTTGAACTCGGTGCCCGAGCCAGCAGGCACCTGGGAGTGGGCCCGTCAGTGCCTAGAGGGTGAGGACCCTGGTTCCTGTGCGAGGAGGAGCTGGTTTCCTCCTAGGTGGGCAGCTGATGCCCATCAGGTGGGCCAGGTGGCACCGACCTGGCCTGGCCAAGAGGGGAAGTAGCTGGAACAGTGGTGCAGGGGTGGCTCTGTGGAACTCTGGAGTCCCAAGAAGCTCAAAGATGCTGAGGCAGCATGTGGCATGTTAGGGCTTACAACACAAACACAGGATAAGCTGGAATCTGGCCTCAGAGACTCCCCACTTTGCAAAAGCAGAAAGGTGTTTCTTGCTCTAGCCTCACAGCCATTGGGTCAGCAGGGAGGCCGGGCTTATCAGATGCAGAGAGGGGTGTTCTTGCTCACAGAGCTGTGCCCATTCCAGACTGCTTCAGTGCTCCCCTCTGAGGTCCATTTTCTACACAGCCACTAGGGGGGGCTCTGGAAGCAAGTGCTGGCTTTCTGAGACTCCACAGAGGAGACCAGATTGTTCTCTACATCAGACCTGCGCTAGTGCAGTCTGGTCCCGTCCACCTCTGCAGCCTGGGCCCGTGCAGATGATCCACTCATGATGATCCAGTCTCATGCCTCCAGTTCTTCCACCCTCATACCACTGAGCCTTTGCCTGTGTTGTTCCCTCTGCCTGGATCACCCTCCATGCCTTCAGCTAATGGCCGTCCACCTCCTTTAGGAAGCCACAGCAGGGCTGTCCCCTTGGACTCTCACTCTATTGTATCTGTCTTCCTGTGCAGCTGTTGCATTGATGTCAGATATTGTACTCACCTGGAAACCAGGGGGCACACACAGTGTCTGCCTTAGTCACCCACACACGGCATAAGCTCTGTACTTAGTGTGGTCAGGGGCTTGTGCATACTGGAGACCTGGCTCCTGCTGGATGGAACCACAGGCCTCCACCCATCTGTGGATAGGCTGGAGGTGCACTGGCAGAGACAGAGGGCCAGCCAATGGCAGATGGTAAGCAGGGCAGCCACCTAGGACATTCCCACCCATAGGGGGTGTAGCTGGGAGAAGAAGTCTGACTTCAGTTTCCTCTTCTCCCTGCAGGGTGTTTGGGACCTATTTGGCACCACCCTTGCAGGGTCAAAACCTGCACCTCTGCTTACAGCTCCCCTGTGGAAGGTTCTTCTAAGTATCCTGGGTTGGCACTAAATGACCTTTGGATTTTTTGCTGATGTTGGTCCTACTTTTGGGGGGTAAGGAGTGTCTTTAGGGCATAGGCCTCAGGGTTAAATGGGAAGTAACAGTAAGAATCCTCTGCTTGTGTCAGGAAGGTGAGGAGGACAATCCCTTGGGAAGTGAGGGCTCTTGGCTGAGTGACTGGCTCCTGTCTTCTTCTCTCTGGAACCGCCCTCCTGCACCTTGCCCTCCTTCCTTCTCACTAATTCTGCCTCCTCTGTGCGGTGCCTTTGTTCTCCTTATTCTTCTTGCTTAACTAGGAGACAACATTTTCTTGGCAACCCGATTTTCATAAAGATCCTCCAGGGAAAGGCAGAGGAGAAGCTGAGCTGACAGCAAACCTCCCATCACAGGCACCAAAGAAACCATTTCTAATGGTGAGATGTAATTAGGGGCCCGAACACTACTGACTGCAGTTACTGCCGACAGAGACCCGGGCTGAGAGGCCCCAGCCAGGGCTGCCCCGCCGTGGCCCACCTGTGCTCCTGGGCCTCCTCATGGCCTGGTGGTTCCCAGTGTCTCCTCCACCCCAGCCCCAGTCCCAGGCTGCACACTCAGCCTCGGAGTTCATAGACATGATCATGTTTACTCTATAGCAGAGTATCCTGACTTGCAGATGTGGAGTTCCAGACTTTATATAGAAAGTTAATATTCCTAACAGCAACATGGTACAATATAACATATTGTGTAGACTTATTGATAATAAATAACTTTTCCAGCCAACTCAAATAACATTCATTTGTTCTTAGGTTTTCCATTCAGTAGATATTTATGAAATTCTACCATAGTCAAGCGTGTTATTCCTTAGCTTCAACTTTGGAGGCTGAAAGTTCACACAGCATACCGCATCTGGCACTGGCCCGGGGCAGAGGACAGTGTGCACCGGAAGTGGTGCACATCTTGAGCCAGGAAAGGGAAGGGAGAGGAGTCTGGCTTGCTTGATTTTTTGTCTCTTGAGGGCAGCCCTCCACCAGGACCTGGGAGCTTCCCACTGGGCCCCATCTCTTCGGTGTTTCTGCTACCTTCCAATAGTCTACCTTGGGGACAGAGGTTTTCACACATATAGAGTTGGGAGCCTCACAAACCATACTCAGATCACACCAGTAACACAGTACTGGAAAGCTGACCTGAATTTATTGAGCAATTATTATATGCCTAACCACTGAATTTACAATGACCCTCTTCTGGCAGCCCAGAAAGCCAGGCTTCTAACTGTCCATTCTAATCACTCTGCCTGTACCACAGGCGTTTGGCCAGTGACATCTTTCTTTATCCATCTCCCAGTAAGGGGCTCCTTTTGTGGGATGGGTGGTGCTGGCTAAGAATATAACCACTGCTGCTATTGGGGTGACCGTCATGGTGACTGCGGTGCACCCTCAGCTGCAGCTGCCCTTCTCTGCAGAGGCAACCACGTGGTCTCACTGCACTGAGCTAAGCATCGACCATGGCTGTGCAAGCGAGGAATTAGCTGTAGTGACAGGTGGGTGCACGAGGCTATGGACGCGCCCAGGACCCCAGCGAGTCAGCGTCTGAGCCCAGGCGTGAACTTCTGCGTGGCCCTCACTTTCGCTGGCCTCTGATGCTAGATGTAGATTTCCAGAGGAGCAGAGGGTCATGTCTGTGAGGCTAGTGGCCAAGTGGAGACTGAAGGAAGCGTGGCCGCAGATGCAGGAAAGCTAAGAGGGAACCCAGGGGGCCCAGCCTGAGTGGTCTCGGGTCCCTTAAGTTCCCCAAGACACCCTCCCCCACCCCACTTTCTCTGCTTAAACCAGACAAAGTGTTTTCCTGTTACTTACAAGGAGCCTTGATTTGGTGCCAAGGAAACTTGTTTATTTTTAAAATCTGCATAAAGCTCCATTTCTAACAATGAGCATCTCTTTCTCAGAGAGCCCTCATAAATAACAAAAAGGAGGCTTTTGCAAACCTTTATGGAAATTAAACCCACAATCCGGGCACACACTTGTTTAACAAGTGATAATTAACTGCTGACAATATAATTTCAGCTTGGAAGAAAATGTGTTTTTCATTAAGAAGTAATCAAAGAGATCTTTGCATTGGAGGGTTCGGTCTGCTCTGCCAGAGCTCAGTTCCCCCACCGACAGAGGCTGTGGCATGTGCTGTCCGCTGTCCCTGTCACCTGGGGGGTGGGGCCCAGAGGCGACACTCTAACTCAGGGCTTCAGATGCCTGGGTTCCCTGTGCCCACCGACTCCGGGGCAGCTCGGAGGTTGCTCAGTCAGCTTCTGGGCTCTCTAGGGCCCCTCTTTCCTCTGCGGGATCCCCAGCTCCTACTTCCTGAATCCCAGATCACGTCATCCCCACAGCCCTTCACAGCTCCTCAGCTCCCCTGTTCTCTGCTTCAAGGTCCCCACATCCTTATGAGACCCTCCAAAGATTAAATGATAGCTTATGGTAGTGACCGGTACATGGTAATCTCAGGTGATGCCAACTGCCCTTCTTATTATCAATAACATCACTTTTAGCACTCACAGCATGTTATTATCATACTCTGCTCTCCTCCACGCACGTCCCCCCTCATCATGTCTGTCCCCCTTGGGGGTGCATGCTGCCGTCCAGTGCCTACTTCTGAAAAAGAAGAGGAAGGATCTGTGACTCTGAGTGTGGGATGAGCTGCTTCCAGGGTCCTGGAGGCAGAGTCCCCTGGGCTTCCTGTTATCTGCAGACACCCACGTCCTACCTGCTCGACCCACTGTTAGTCCTGGCCAGGGATGACTTGCAGGACTCTACCTCTGTGCCTGTCCCTGGATGGTCACAGGAATCACCAGAGCTTGTGGCCCTTCTCTGCCCTCTCCACCGCTCTGTGCAGACAACCCGATCCGGATCAACTTCCCCCCTTATCACCTCCAGCCTCTACCTACTCTCCCTGGAGTCTTCCTTCCGCTCCCCCATGGTGAAATTGGTTGTTCTAAGACCACGCTAACACTCCCTTCCTGATGACACTTTGAGGCCAGATCTGTCTGCTCTGAGGCTCTTGACCTGTTCCCTAAGACACTCACCACCCACTGCCAGATCACACACCTGCCGGGAACCACTCAGCCCGCACCTCACCTGAGGAGTGTGCACTGTTTCCTGTGTTCCAGCCCGGGTTCAGGGGAGAGGTGGACATACGCGCCCCGACTCTGATGCCTATCTCCTCCCTGCACGTCTTCCCCGGATGATCCGAGGGACTTCAGTGAGCCCAGGTCTGGGGTGGTGCCTCAGGGGACAGATAACTACACAGACTAGTTCTGACTTCTGTTGCCAAAAACCTTCTCTGCACCAACACGACTAGATTTGATCACACATAGCAACAAGAAAAGGGACATCTCTGGGGGTGGAGGAGAGGGACAGCCAGGGCAGCGAGGGTGTGACCAGGGCCAGTAGCCACCATCTTGGGAGTAGGAGTGGGATTGTGGGTCTAGGTAACTCAAGGACTTGGGCTTAACATCCTGACGGGGATAAAGGAGGCCTGTGTGTGTGGAAGTCGGGGTGGGGTGTTTATCCCTACATGGAACTGGAGCCCCTGAAGAGCTTCATTTCAGTAAATGTGCATTTAAAAAATTCCACTTAGAAGATCTGGGGGCTGGTAGCGAAGCTCGTCTGTCTCTGCATTCTGGGTAGAATGGAAACAAAAAACAAAGAATTCTCTTGGGAATTTTTAAAACAGAGGCTTGTACTCGCCTTGGGCTGATGGCTTTAATGTACCTCATAAGTTGAGTTTCTTAACAGAAAAGCCAAGAAATTTGCATATAATGGGTCCCAGGCTGATGGTATCTGCAGGGGCATGTGAAGAAGGCGATCGAGCATATTTTGGTGGAGTGCCTCCTCCACTCGGCTACACAGGACCCCCACAGATGAGACCCCGGGAAGAGGAGCTCAAACATAAGAATCCCACACAATGGAAGAATGGATATGCTACTGGAGACCAAGCAGATAAACAGGTTCAGGAAGGTGATGCGGGGAGTTTCGAAGAGCAGACAAATCACCAGGGAAACTCTAAGATAAGTAGATGTGAAATAAAGCCATGAAAGAAACAATCAAAATCGAAAGAATAGAACCAGCTATTACGAAAAAAAGGGCAACAATATTGGAAAATGAACTACTTCTCCCCGAATGAAATGTGTAATCTTTGAGACAAAAGCTCAGTGCAGTACGTAAGGAACAAAGTAGCAGGTTAGGCAGAAATAAAAGGGAACAGGAAAAGAGATAAAGGAAACTTGTTAGGGGATAGGGGTGTGATTCAGGATTGGAGCAATGCTTAGTGAGGCCCCAGCTCTCAGAAAAGGGAAACCTTCCAGAAGAAAGATTAGAAAAGTCAACTTGTAGAAAGTATCTCAGTGGAATAAAGAGATATTACATTAAAATAAGATAAGCCACTTGACATGAGATAGAGGTTCAAGAACACAGGAGAAGAAAAAATGGATAATTGATGAAGACCAAGAATTTTAGAAGATTTATAAAAGATGAATTTATAAAAGTCCTCTGATTGCTGAAAAGGCTAAAAGAAATCCTATGTCTAGATCTCCCTCTATCAAGAGGAATTTATGAATTATAACTATAAACAAAATGAGGAGAAGATAAAAATCCAAATGAGAAATGCATTTTTATTTATAAAATGTAGATTATAAAATACACTAATCTATAAAAAGACTAAAACAGGCAGAACTATTAGAAGTGGTTAGCCTTGATGGAGGGGTAGTGACTGAATTGGAGCCAAGGGAGGCTTTGGCCCCACATCAGAAAAGATAAAAATAAGGAAGAAAGTAACTGGACAAAAGACAGAGGGCAACTAAAGAGAGACAGCTGACTACACAACAGCAGTATAGAGACCAGAAAGCAATGGGACACTTCTATGTGAAGAGGAAGAGCTACCACTGCACACAACTGAGGGATTAAAAGAAGAGACTTTCAAGAAAAAAATAGAAAGAAAACCCACAACTGGATGGTTTACTGTAAATAAAGGATGACTTCAAGAAGGACAGAACACAAAACAAAGGAGCAGAAACCACCAAGGAACACAGGATTGTCAGTATATGAGGGGCAGGTCCAAGTGCTCACCAGTCCTGACCACGGATCACAAGATCATATCCAGCAACTATGAGAGTCAGAAGTGAGCCACGTGAGGGAGGGCAGGAGAGGGGTCGTAACATGAGGCCAGACCTGCATTCAGATGGGCGAGGGAGGTCAGTGTTAAGGTCTGGCTGTGGCGCGGGGGAAGGACAGACCTTTACTAGCTCTAGACTATTAAGTCAAGTAAGCTTATTTTAAGGTAGTTAATAAATGGAGAGAAGTAGAACAGACCTCTAAAGTCAGAGATGCAACGGGGAAGATTTGATCATTGGAAAGAATGGGAGAAAACAAGTCATAGCGACTATCTCTCCCGACAGGTCTGCCTAATTGGGTTAAGAAATGCCCAGGAGATTAGTAAAGCCCAATTCTGGGCATGCCAGTGGCACAATTCCAGAGATGATTGGCACATAGAGCAGCAAGCTGAAGGGAGGAGGACCCACCTAGTTGTGGGAGGCTCTGCTCAGTAGGTTGTAGCGTGGGTGTAGTACAGGGAAAGGAGAAAGAAAATGGCGCACATCTGAAGGGCTCCGTTCTGCTCAAGTAGGTGTACCTTTGGCTACTGCTGCCTGGGGACATCCTTCTCCAACTTCTCTAACCTTCACCACAGACTCAAACCAGCCTCTCTCCAGGAAGCTGCTAGGCCTTCAGTCTTGGTCTGGTGCTGGACCCTTGATTTCTTGTGTTCTGGTTTCCAGCAAATGATTCCACCTCTATAAGCCTCAGTTTCCTCGTCTGTAAACTGCTGATGACAGTGCATTTTGTTTGCACATGGTCCATCTGGAACAGTCATCGATCACAGAATCCTGGCAGTCCTGAGTGAGGGTCCTTTCTTGTCAGGCATGTCCACATTGTGTGCCAGCTGCCATCCCAGCAGTGACAAGGGCAGGGACCGCTGTCCCCTCACTTTGCTGAGGAGAAAACCGAGACCTAAGGAGAAGTCTGTCCAGATCAGATGCTAGGAATGCTGGGCTGGGATATAATCTCAAGTTCTCTGACCTTGATGTCATGGGTTGACCCTGTGACCTTGAACAGCTGACACCCTCTCTGGGCTTCAGCCTATTTCTCTGTCAGTGGCTCGGCAGAGACAGGCATGGAAGCCAGTGAGGTCCAGTCCTAGGGCTTCTGCTGTCAGTGTCACCCACACTGATTTTGGTCCTCACCTCTGCTGCACAGGCTGGACACGCAGGCCAAGAAGCTGGGAGTGGCTGTGGCTGTGTCTTCAGGTGACCTGTGGCTCCTGGCACTGGACATGACCATGCTTTGTTTTCTTCAGGGATGAAAAAGCTTCTGCAGCCAAATTTTCTTTTATGAGAAGAAGGAGAGATCATCTCACTGGCTCAAGAGCCAGCAAGGAGATTGGCAAAGGGACGAGGAGGAAAAACTCCAGATGTGACTTTGTTGTTTTTATCCTTCAGCAGGGAGAGGACAGAGGCCACTGTATAGAGTGTTCACAGATCCCCAGGGGCCGCACTGTCTCCCTATATCCCTCTGTCCACACCTGAGGGACAGCTGCTACCTACTGTGGAAATAAAAGGCTGATGCTGTCTCGTCTGTTCCTTAAAATGCCTGCTCCTCTCCCAGAGGGGTGGCTGGTGGGGGCAGTTCCTGTGTCGCTGTGCCTGACACCAGAGGCTGAGGTGGGGAGAGGGTAAGCTCTGGAACCACTGCAGAGATTTACAAGTGACGATTCTAAAGTAACTCAAGGTCACAAGATTCTCTGGACTCAGTAGGTCACCTTCAGGTTCCTCAGCCCTTTGGAAAAGGACACTGCCCAGTTCCACCCCACACAGCCACCTGCTGAGCCCCTCGGTGGCCGCCTTGCTGAGGGAGGGATGCCCTGCTCTGCTCCAAGGCTCTCAGGTCCTGGACAGTTGGCACTGCTTCCTTCTTAGACTGTTCCTTCTCCCTCTCCCACTTGAGCCAAGTCCAGCAGTGATGTCTGAGGGAGGGGCTGTCACAGGAGAGGAAGAAACGCAAACACAGAAAAGGGAAGTGGGCTGTCTACTTCCTCAGGGGCTCTGAACTGGGTGTGGAATCAGCACCATGGAGAGAAGACAGTTAAACTGGCCGGGCTGGCCTAAACTTTCGGGTCGGCAGATCCAGAGCGAAGTAGCCTTCTGCCCGTAGGACAGACAGTCAGAATGGGGAATCAGACAAGCAACAGTGGGCCGTCCACCTCCTGCCGGATGGACGGAGCTAAGTATGGCTTCCAAGGATGCAGAACAATGCGGCAATTGAACAATCTGGACCTGTGGAGTCCAGGCAGCAGAAAGGAAGCGCGGGTCACAGATGCCAAACAAAGTGAGCTCTCCTCCTCCGCCCTTGTTGCTTGTTTAGTGATGGTTTCATAGGTCCACCCTGCATCACCTCGGGAGGCTGCTCTGGGGGAGGGGTTGACTTGCCAGGACCTGGTGCAGACTCTGAGCAGAGGGGTTTTGTTCTGCACTGGAGTTTTCTGCTCTGTGAATTACGGACCTTGTGCCCAGGTGGAACGTGTCCACTGCTTACCCGTGTACGTATCTGAACAGTTGTACGTATCTCTTTGCTTCTTGTGATTTTATCACCATCGATCCAATCGCCTTTCTCATTTGTTTCTTTCTTTCATTTCTTGCTCCTGTGATAATTTAGCCCTGGCTCCGTTCATTCTCAATTCCAGTGTTTGTCCATTCATTCATCCGCCATCTCTCTGCGTGCTCAGCTCCTCAGTCAGCCATCAGGGATTCATCTTTCATCCTCAGCTTCACTGGTTCATTCATTTACTCACTATCCCATTCATGCGCTTATCCATTATACCTTGGTTCATTAAGTTATTCAATGGCTTATGCGTTTTCTAATTAATTGATTCGCCCATCAGCTGACAAAACCAGCTCTTGGTCGATGTGCCCTGTGGGTTGGGGCCTTTCCATTGTGATTCCTCCAGCTCTCAGCCTCCCGGAATATTCAGTCCACCACAAAGGCTGCCTTCCTGCCTAAACACACTTATATTATCCACTAAGTTCGATGACAGCTCACATAGCACAGCTGGATCCAACTTCCAATCACTGGCCAATTGTGGGCTGACCCCAGGCCAAGTAAGAGGTGGCAACTACTCTGTGCTCTCCTTCTGTATTTCTCAGCACTGGTGGTCATGGGGGTCCCCTGATGGCAGATTCTGGGGTTCCATGCCTACCACTCAGCTGGGAAGTGAAGGAGGTCTGAGGAGCAAGGAAAGGGGAAACAGAGGACCCCCACTGTATTAGGAATTTGGCCCCTGCTGCGGGCACCTGGGGCTAATCAGGAGCTGGAACCAGGCACAATCTTCACAGTTGTCCCAAGGAAGGTCAAGGAATGGGGTGTTTCCTCATTTCCTTCCATTACTGGTTGAGGGTTTTTTGCAGGAGAGGGATAGTCATCGCCAGGCAGTGAAGTGCTGCCACATCTGGCATCCAAGTGGGGTCTGGTGACCAGAGAAAGTTCTGACACAAAGTAATGTAGGGGCTGGTGGGTGAAAGTCAGTCTTGGCTGAAAACTGGAGTTTAAGCAGCTGGAGCTCAAAGGGAAGAGCTTCCCAGTTTCTATGGACCCGGATGCCCGGACCATCCTTTGTAGGCATTTTCTGTACCATGTGGTTCTTTAGGATTCTCAGTCACAGCTGGCTCCACTCCTTTGTTTTATACACTGGGTAAACTAAGGTCCAGGCAGAGATTGTGTCCAGTCCAAGATCACTCAGTTTCCACACAGGAGTCAGGCCCAGACCAGACACCCCCCCACTCTCAGGGGCGGCTCCTGCTCTTTACTTTCTAGGGTGATGCCTGATTTTGCTTGGGAATTTTCCGCCACATGCACTCATGGAGAACAAAGTCAACAAGCAGGAAGCTACTGCTTTTTGAAAAGCTGGAAGCTAATGTGCCCTGGAGCGTTCTTTTCATTGGAGAGCGCCCCTGCCACACTGCTCCCCCAACACAGAGAGACACATACAGACACAGACACAGACACACACACAGACACACACAGACACACACAGACACACACAGACACACACACACACACACACACACACACACACAAACACACACACTTAAAAGCCACATTTGCTGATGCAAAGTAGCTGCCAGATTCAGTCCCTAAGAAGCGTGTGATCTTTGCCTGGGTGAACACAGGATGCTACTGAAGCGACTACATCCGGTTCAAATCCCACAGAGTGAGAGTTTCACAGGGAAACAGGCTGATGTGAAAAGATTCAGGTCAGCACATCTTTACCTCGACTTCTGAACTTCTTTTAAACTGAGAAAGAAGACATTGTCTTCAGAGGTTACATTTTCTTCAAATTGTTCTGAGTTTGTGAGTACACGTTGAGCACGTGAAAGGTTGATATTTTACAGCTGTTTTCCCTGCTCTCTTTCTCCACTGCTGCGAAGATCTGCACCAAGGACTCTCTCTTCACAAGGAATCCCTGTACCACTGACCACTTTCTGTCACTAAGGACCCCTCCGACCCATTGGACTTCTCCCTATATATTGGTAAATTTTCTTTGCAACCCAAATTTGTCTTTCTCATCTTGAGAGACTGAACTGAGCTACTAGGCTGAGACATGAGTCCAGAATACTGAGAAATTCTCAGTACCACCCATGTAGCTACTATCTCCCAGGCTACTGTGCCTCAGCGTGATGCTGAGTCCTTGGAACAATGTTCATCCCACAGCTCCACCCTCAGAATGGTGGTTTCTCTGGGTTCTCCGCCATGACCTGCCTGGGATATTGGCCATCCTGCCCTCCTAGATCTTTGACTCCACAGCTCTGCATGTCTATGAGTCCTCTAATCATTTTCCTATCACAGAGACAAAGTACTTTGTACTCACAATTCCAGTTGGAAAAGTTTATCTTGGCTCATGATTTCAGAGTCTAGTCTCTAAGATGGGCCAGCTCTGTGGCAGCAACAGTGTAGCAGAAAGGCATAGTAGAAGAAAACTACTCAGCTCCTGGGGGCCAGGAAGCAGGAGAGAGAGGAGGAGGAGCTGGGGACAAATACAACCTTCCAGGCTGTGGCCCTCATGGAAGGCCACACCTCCTAATAGCACATTTGGCTATGAACTTATAAAGTTTGTAGCTGGTCAGTGGCTCACACCTGCTGTGGCCCTAACTGCCCTTGGGGAAGATGATGTGGGAGTGTCCACTGGTCATGCCATCAAAAGGAGTTAGAACAGGGGTCAATCTAAGGCCATGGGCCAGGAGTCATGATCATTGGCTCCCCCACCAGATGTGTTTGGGACATTGGGCATCTTGTCTCTCTTGACATCATGTGATCCTGTCACATGGGAGATTATGAGTCATATCATGCTATGCATCTGTTTCACTCCAACATCTCATACCTGTGAGTGCCTAGTTGGTGCTTCATGGTGACCACAGATCTGTTCAATGGCAGAGTGGGGCCCCAGACCCTCCATCCTGCCACTGAAGTTGCCCTCTCTACTGCCCTCGAAGAACCTCTCCTTCGGCTTGGCTACAGGATGCTTTTTTTCCCCATCATCCTCAGGCCTTGTCTTTTCCTGGCCATAGGGTTAGAGGTGGGATGGGGAAATGGTGCAAAAAGGTAAACAGAGGATAAATCCCAGAATCGAATGAGGATCTTGGTTCTTTCCCTGAGAAATGAGCAGTTTAACACAAATTAACTTTAGCATAGTCCATATCTAAAGAAGAAAAAGAAGCTGGTTAGATTCATTTTCTTAGTCAGCTTGTTCAAGTCTAGCATTAATCTATTCATCAGCTCGGCCCATCAGCAGCAAACATGCTTCTTCAGGAGTTTTCTAACTGAGAATAAATGCCTCATTAAGTCAAATGTATTAACCTGAGAGCAGTATCGATGTCAGGCAGACTAATGAACGTTGTTACAGAGAACACACTACAGTCCTCAGAGGGACCAGCTGCCATCAGGAGCTCCGCAAATGGCTCAGCTATTGTTAGATGGGCCTGGACTCACAGAGGGAGGAGGGAGAGGGAGAGAAGTGGAAAAAGGGCAGAAAAGGGGCTTTGGCTCAAACAGGGGTCATAGTCAGTCTCATAAGGGATGCCCTGATCACTGCCTTGTCTTTGAATGTTTGTGAAAAATTCATGGCCACAGGAAGAGATGGGATGACGTACTCAGTGTTGGGTGGGGAGACCATTTTGGCTTCCCTTGTGTTTGACCATGTCCCTTAGAAGTTCAGGTGCTGGGAGCCTAATCCCTGAGTTCATCTGTTAGTGGTATTTGAAGGCAGGGTCTTTGGAGGCCATCATATGCGAACAGGAGCACAGGGCACCTGTAATTTCTCTCTCTTGGTGCACTGCCCTCTGTCTGCTTTGATGGCTTGCACCAGATGCTGAGCAGATGCCAGGGCCAGCATCTTGGGCTTATTAGCCTCCAGAACCCTGAGCCGGATAAACTCCTGAACTTTATAAATCATCTTTTCTCAGGTGTTTTGCCATAGCAACTGAAAATGAACAAAGATAGGCTCTGAAATGGGGGATAAAGAGGGTCCAAGCTGGGCATCAGAAATGAGTTCCAGTCTGGGCCTCCTGAGTTCCTGGTTGATGAGGCGCAGCCCTAGCTCCTTATTGTGCGGGCACCTTTATAAGCACCAAATTCATCAGCCTTCACAGAAGCTGAGGCCGACAGGTGTTTAGGGCCCAGGCTACAGATGAGGAAATAGAGGCTCAGAGGAGATAAATGACCTGCCAAGGTCACTCAGCTTGTGGGGAGAGTGGAGACAGGATAGGCTCCTGCCATAGGTGGGAGCCTCAGTCACCTATGCTCCTGGGCCTCCATCTTCAGGGCCAACTTGAGGCTGACTCTCCAGCTGCCTGAGATCTCCACTAGCACCATGAGAAGGGCTGTTTCCACTAAACAGGAACCGGGCAGGGTGAGGTCATGGCTGAGGTACCCAGAGACCTCAATTTAATTGAGGCCTGGGTTCCAGCCCAGGCCTGCCAGGAACTAGCTATTCCTACTGAATTTCAACTTCACCAACACCTTTGTGCCTCACAGGAATGTGTAAGGAGCAAAGAAACTCATAGAATCCCTGCACAGTAGGTGCTCAGGAAGCCCTGGGCCCTCTGCTCTGAGCTGACTCCTGTCTCATCCGGCTGGACCCAGTAGACGGATCACAGAGGGGTAGGGCTGCTCTCCCTGACAGCCACAGGGACCACCATGGCCTGGTTCAACACATTGATGATGACCACATGGTCTCCCATACCCTTGAGTGCATACTTGAGCTGAGGAGATAGCCTGAGTATATCAGAAAGTGAGCCTACACAAAGGCCAGCACACAAACCAAGGGAGGGTCTGGAGACAGGGATGAGCCCCGGAGGTACGGCACAGAGAAACCCTGGGGTCTGCATGGAAGAGCTGCTGCCAGTGTGAACCGGTCAGCAGCCCACCCTGGGCCAATGGTGGAGAGAGTTCTGTGAAAGCAGCCAGGTCAGCTAGGAGACTGGTCCAAGGGGGAGATGAGGAGAAGGAGAGTAGACATTCATATCTGCAGCCATTCAGAGCCCCAGGCCCCTCCGTATCCTTTTACCACCAGTCCACGAGGGAATGCACACATGCTAGGCGAGCATGTGGCGACCATACTGAAGGTCTCGTTCTATATAAAAATAAAGTATTCTCTGGGAGGTGGTTATTATGAGCCCCACTGTGAGGTAAACTGAGGCTCAGAGCTGCTGAGTGACTGGCCAGGGTTCACCCCTAGGTCTCTGACTCAGGGACCTGGATCAGCCCTGTGGTGACTTCTGACCCAGAGCTGGTGTCCCCGCCTCTCAAGGCGAGCCCAAGCATGTGTTTCTGGCTACAGAGCACCTGCTCCTGAGCAGAGTGAGCTCTGGGCATGCCGGTGTGTACTGAGGGTGGGGCACTTCAAGTGCCGAATAGGTCTGGGTTGTGTTTAATTGTCACAGTGGTTTCTGCAGTTATGTGCTGAGCACTGTTCTCGTTGACACATCCTTCCTTGGAGAACTGCCCTGGTTTTGTCTGTCAGTGTGAGAAGAGAGGAGGAGCCCAGTCTTGGTCAGAGGAGCGGACTCTCCAAGGCTTTGAGGAGATGACTGTACGGGGCAGTGGAGCCTGCAGGAGGACAGCCCTGTGAGCTAGAGCGTGAAGAGCTGTCTTCACATACAGCAAGGGCCCCACAAGGATGAGGAAAGGACTTCCTCAGCGTGGTCCATGGGAGGCCTTTCCAACAGTTACAGCTGCCCGGGGATGAAAACACACTCTATGGGTAAGGGGTGAGCTCTGCATCCTTGGGTAGGTGCAAGCATGCCACAACTTAACTGTACTTCTGATCGTCAGTTTCCTCTTCTATAACATGGGCACAATAATGCAACTTATCTCATTATCATGTCACTGAGTTATTATGATACATCAGTGAGGAAACACATGTGTCTCAGCTTGTTTCTGCTGCTATAACAAAATGGTCCAGACTAGGAAAGTTACGAAGAGCACAGACTGATACATTGTTCACAGTTGGAGACCTGGGAGTCCCCAAATCAAGATGCCGCCAAATTTGGGGACTTGGTGAAGGCTTGGTCTCTGATGTCACCTCATTTCTGTGTCCTCCATAGAGACATACTGCGTCCTGCTAGGGTCCTGCATCCTGCTACCCCAGTCAATCTCTTCTCAAGTCCTTTGTCTAGAAAGCACGCACTAGTGACCAGATCATGGTCCTCAAGGCCATGTCCCAATACCATCTCACTGGGTTACTGCCTCCAGTGATGAATGCAGAGGGGCACAGACTTCCAACCACAGTGATTCCTGCAGCAGGGAAGGGTCCAGAGTCACTGCACGGCCAGCAGCAGGGGTTCACCTTACACCTCCTGTCAGGGCTTTCCTTGTACAAGAGACAAAGATAATACAATCCTGAGCCCCTTAAAATTCTGGGCAAATTCTACCTCCATTTCAAGTTTTCAGTTACTTAGTCAAAGGTGCCTTAGTCAGAGACTCCTCCTTTAGCCACGGGCCAGTTTTCATGTGTTAATAGATTTAATTTCCATATACTCTGGTTTTTTTTTTTTTATGAAATTGACTGTTCTGTGAAAAAAATATGCTTTGGAGACTTGAAACAACCATCAGAGAGCCTTAACTAAATTATACTTCAATCAAGCAGAGAAAGACATGCCCGGAACGAGGGAACCCAGGGTAGCAGTGCCTTGCCAGGGACAGATGGGAAGGCTGAGGGAGGATGCTTTGCTGAGCTTGTCTGTCTAGTGGCTGCTGTCTGGCCTGTGTGATGTGCTCTTTCTTGTTCCTGACCCCATCTCAGCTTGACCTTTCCCATCTGCCTCCCTGTCTTGGGCCCCTGCTGGGTGCTAGCCTAGTACAGGGGTGCCAGGCTCCTTCCCCAGAGAACATGGCCATGTGACAATGTCTCAACAGACACAGAGATGGGAGCAGCAAAACCCCACCTGTCTCCACCCATCTGTCCTCAACAAAGGACCCCAGGACAGGCTGGGTTCATGCAAACTCCAGTCAGCCAGTGTTAGGCAAGGCCTGGCTAATGATGGGGGCTGGAGGTTCAGGAAGCACAGAGGACATGGGTGGAACACCTGCAATATCTGCTGCAGTTATTGAGAATATCCTTGGGTGTAGAGTGAGCACCTGGGGTTTAGAATCAGCAAACTCCGCCCTCCCAGGACTCAGCAACCTGCTCGAGTCTGAAACCCTGTCTAAAACTGCCTGAACTGGCTGGCCAGGAGGGGGAGTGGGCTTGACTGGGCCTCTGTGTATGTCCAGCCACTGCCCCTTAGTGTCCCCGGGGTTTTCCTGGCTGCCATTGGTGGTGGCTTATTTAGTTACTTTTCTTTTTTTTTTTTTTTTTTAGGTTTTTTGAGACAGGGTCTCGCTTTTGTGGTTCAGGCTGGCCCTGAGCTCAGCCTCCAACTCACATCACAATCCTCCTGCCTCTGCCTCCCGAGTGCTGGGATTACAGGCGTGAGCCACCACACCCGGCACTGTGGTATGTGGTTCTGGTTGCTGCTGGGTGTGGGTCTCCACACCCAGTATTGTTATGTGGTTACCGGGGAATCGAACCCGGGCCCTTGGGCTTGCAAGACAGGCGCCGGAACCACTGAGCTAACTCCCCGGCCCCTTAGTTACTTTTCTTGTTTCTGGCACAAAATACCCAACACTCAAAGTTAAAGGAGAAAAGGTTTATTTGGCTTACAGCAGAGGTTTCAGGCCTAGTCAGCTGGTTCCAAGGCAGGGAGAGTGTCATGGCAGAGGGGTGTCACAGAGAAATAGTCCAGGCAAACAGGCAAGCAAGAGCACAGTAGCGTTCTTTCTGTCCCTCGCGTTCTATGCAGGATGTCCACCACATGCAGATGTAGCCTTCAGAACCTTAATCCCAGCCAGGGCGGTGCCAAGCCAATCAGCAGACCGATTTAATCTTCACACACACACCTTTCATCCCAGCATCACACACTCGAGCTCCACTCACCTCTGAAAAAGTCCCTGTGACTGTGTGAAGTTTAGGGGGGCACATCTAGACACAAGTCAAACAGTGGTGCTGGGGTTTCAAACCCTTTGACAGGCCAGGCCAGCCCAGGCAGAGGTCTTGCGGTAGGGGGTAGGGGGTGGCCTGTTGTCCCGGCTTCTTCTGGGAAACTGGAATTTAAAGCAGCAGGTGATATATGCTACTGAGGTGTAATAAGCTGGGCAAGGATCCAAATATCAGGTCACAGCAGGGACCGAGTAGAACCCAGACATGTCACTGTGGTCACCCAGGTGAGGTACAAAGGGAGTGTCATAATTGAGAGGGATGGATTTGTTTAACTGTGCTGGAAAAGGTGGAGGGTCTGGGAAATAATGGGTAGTTGCTGTCATAGTCCAGGCTCACCATGAAGGCACAGAGCAGGCTCAGCCCTGGTAAAGCTGCCAGGTCCAGGGGCAGTCAGTGGGCCAGGCAAAGGTCACAGTTGTGCCTCCAAGGGCTGCATTCCTTCTCAACCTTACCCCTTCCTCTCCATGAGTCTTAGGAAGTGGCTCCACCTCTCTGAGACCAACTTCCCTCATCCATACAGTGGGTCTGGTCACTGCCCAGGCCAGAGCCATTTTCTGCTCATGGAGCCTCATGGCACAGGCTCACCTGTCACCTCAGAGGATGCCGGGACACTAAGGTCTGACTTTCTGTGCCCATGGAGGCTCTGAGCCTGGACCCGGCACTAGGCCAGGGCACTTGCCCTGTCCTGTGTCTGTTGTTGGGTGTGTGCCTGGGACACAATTTCCTTTCCCCTGCTGCGAAAGGGCCTTAGCTGGAGGGCAAGGGAGAGAGAGCACATCTTGGGCTGGTGGCCTCTGAGGTGACCCAGGCTCCCCTGATGCCCCAGACTCAGGTCATCTTCAGCCCCAGGGGTGACCAAAGAGCCAAGCAGTTGTCTCCTCCCCCCATGTACCTCACATTCACTCCTTCCTGGGACTCCGTGAAGAGGACATCTTCAGCTCCAGAAACCTGACTGAGGGTAAAAGCCCTTTAGGGATGTTCTCTGGATTCAATTAGGCACGAATGACCCACTTCCAGCTCTACTGCAAGCACTGTGACTTTTCCACTGCGCCTCAGCCCTTCCAGAGTCACCTGAAGCAGAGCAGACTGTGCACACCTGAAAGGATGTAGCCAGGATCCTTGGGCTTATCTGAGGTCCCAAGATCAGGGGGCCCTGGAGTGGGGTGGGGGTGGGACAGGACAGGCAAGACCCACAGCTCACAGCTTGGTACCACAGAGGGTGCAGCAGCAGACTGTAGTGTTTCCCACGATGGTCTGTCTGTATTTGGGAGCTGTGAGTACAGCAGGAATATGGCCTCACACTGCTTCGAAGTGATTGAACTTAGCTCCCTCTAAGCCAGGTTTCAGAGAAAGTAAGTATTGCTTACCATGGAGAAGCTAAGATTCCAAGGGGTCTGGGAAGGTGACTCAGGCCTCACAGTAGTGGGTGGCAGAGTTGGAGGTCAAGACAAGAGTCTGCATTCTGATCCACACACCTCACACTATCAGGCCCTGCGTACCCTCTTCACCTGAGGGGTAGAGATGGGGGTTTGCTGATCACCTTGCTAGACACTAAGGGTGCCCTTGCAGGGCTTCTGAGCAGCAGGGAAACTGAGATCTCCCATATCCACAGCAGGGATTCATGCTTAGCTGGGGACAAGGTCTCTTCTTGAACATGGTCACTAAAACCAGTACATTGGAGAGATGACAGCCCGGCCTGGGACTCTGAGGGGGATAATGGAGCAGCAGAGACCTAGGAGGATGGGCCACCAGGCAGAGGCTCAGAAGGGGTGCTCCCCCACTGCTCAGGACTGAGTCTCAGCTCTGCAGTTTCCAGAGGAGCAGGGAGAGACCCCCCCCCCAGTTCTATGCCGAGAGGTGGGGAGTGAGTGCAGTGGTCAGGACCAGGGCTGGGTAGTCACAGTCTGTGATTTGCATCCAGACTGAGTTGGTGCAAAGTCTTTGACTTGGGCCCAGCGTTCTCACCACTGAGATCTTCATCCAATGTTTTGAGCCTCCATAAATCATTTTTAATAACATACCACCTTGTAATTACTGCAGAGCCTCAAGGGGACTAAGACGTACCTCAGACATAACGAACTAATTATTGTGAGGTAAGTCTGTCGCAGCCCAGGAGTAAGGCTAGGTTTTGTGCAGAATACCTGCTGCTACTGGGCACCAGCCTTGGGCTCTGTGATTCCAGGTAAACAAGACCAGGAAGGATTAGGAAAAAGGACTGAAGCTGGGGTTGTCCCTAGATGTCATAGAAACCACATCTACAGGGTTACAGGGCAGGGAGAGTTTGGATGTGTCCCCCGCAGCAGGGAGGTGGTGGATCAGCTGTTAGCCATGGACTTGAGGAGGGGCAGGTACCCTATTGAACTGGGGTGGGGCTGTGTTGGGGTGTCCTGGCTTTTAGCCCCTGGCTCTCTGTGCTGTTGGTCTGAGGGTCTCTTGGGTGTCTCGGGAAGCCAGAAGTGGGTGGGCATGGAGGGGGGCCAGTGTTTTACCCACAGTCTTCCTTTCCCCACTCTCCTGCCCAGGCCTTCTGAAGCTTCTTCCTTGTGTCACCTTCCACGAATAACCCAACCTCCAACCCCTGTCACAGGGTCTGTTTCTGGGGAAGTTCAAAGCCAGGTGGGGTGAGAGAAGGGGGTGCCCAGCAGGATCAGGGCTGGGGACCATGTCCTGGGAAATGTGGGGTTTGGTCTCAGCCACAAGGCAGGAGAGTGGTTATTATATTTGTCTCCTGGGGACTGTGGCAGTGATGGAGCTAAGCAGAAAGCCAGGTGATTTCTTGTAGTAGGATGCTGCCCACAGGTGCCCGGACTCATGTCCTCCTCCCAGTGACCCTACTGCATAGGTTACAGATGAGGAAGCTGAAGCATAATGAGGTAAAGCAACCTGCTGAAGGGTAGAGTGGGCCAGGTGGCGAGGCAGACTCATGCCCGGCTTCTCTGTCACTGAATTATGGTATGGAGAAGCACAGAGATGCAGCAATTTCACAGCTTTCCCCAAACATAGGTGACAATGACCTCTGCTCAGAGCCCCTCTCTGACCCTGTCCAGATCTGTGATGCACAGATTCTTTAGGAAACTGTTCCAGTTTCCTTACAGATGTGGGCACTGAGTCCCCTCTTCCAGGGCTGGGAAGGGAGGGGGTGGATGCAGTAGTGAGGAGGGGGATCTGGATGGGAGAGCTGGGGTCCTGGTAGGGAGCTGGTGAGTGTGGAGTGATAAGAAGCACTGCGGAAAGGACTGGAGATGCCTGCAGGTGTCCAGTGAGATGAAGACATCTCACAGAAGACTGTGGAGGTTTCCAAAGAGGACCGTCTTTGCAAAAATCCTAGGAGAGGCAGAGGAAAAGGCTGAGGGACTCTGGGAAAGAGCACTGATGACTTGGGAAACAGTCGAATAGAAAGTGACAGGGTTCCATTGTGAGCTCAAGGCTCCGAGCTGGCCTCTGCCTTTGAGCTGCTGTGCGACTTGGGGCAAGTTGCTCACCGTGTCCAGACCTGGTTTGCACATGTGTGGGATGAGAGGCTTTAACCTGGGGGTCGTTAAGACTTCGCTCAGCTCTGGCTTCAACTGTGATTCTCTCTAATGCTTTCTACACCCCAAACCTGGCCAGCTACTCATCTGCCCGGATTAGCCTCTGTCAGAGGAAGGCAGGACAGCACTCAGACAAAGGGACAAGGGAGCTGGAGGAGCTCTCACAGATGGAATAATTTCAACAACAAAATAAATAATGCAGTATGGAACTATAACCCAAAGTGTAAAGTAATGACGCATGCAAACATACTACATAAATAATTGAATAAATACATAAATGGAAGAAAGAGACAAATCTCCCTTACAGGAGACTTGCAGATAATTTGTACCACCAATCCAGGAAGTAGTGGTGAAGTCTTAGTCTGGCTGCACAGGGTGGGCAGAGGACAGTGCAGGAAGGACAGGGGAGACAGGGAGAAAACTTAGAGTGGAGAAACTCGGCAGAAGTTTAGGTGAAGATTAATACTGCCAGTGACAAGTCGCATCCCCTGGTAGGATGTGAAGAAGTGGGCATCACACCTCTGTGTGGTTCTGCCCCCAGTTAATAACCCAGTCTGACTGTGGATGAAGCGTCAGGCAGGTCCATGTTCCAGAGGCTTCCGCATAGTGCACTGGGCTGGTGCAGTCAAATCAGTGAACAAAGACAGACTGAGGAGCGACCACAGACCAGAGCCAGGTGAGGGCCACAGAAACCAAACATAATGTGGTGTCCGGATGAGAAGCTGGAGCCAAAAAAATATACTAGGGGAGAAACCAGGGGAAACTGAAATAAGTGAGGAATTTAGGGGGTAGTGATAAGCCAGTGTTGGTTTCTTTCTTTTAAGAAATGAATTTGACTTATTTAGCATTAGGGAAAACTCAGGAAGGGGTGAATGAGCCCTTCGTAGTCTTTACACAAATTTTCTGTAAATCCACACTCTTCTAAAAGACATAAAAAACCCCGCAAAAAACAAAAAACAAAGGCCAAAAATTCTTGCTCCCTCAATTTAACATTTGAACAAAGGAATCCAGAGACCTGACCTGATTCAGATAGGCACTCTATTGAGAATCCTGTCCAAGAAAGGCAAGAGCAGCTGAGGCATTTGTTTTTCTTGTTGTTGAAATTATTCCATCTTTTTCCTATGAAATATGGGGTAGTGGCTAACATGAAGGCTCAGCAGCTCCAGGATGCCATCTGCAGCAGTCTCCCCTGGGTGTCCTCAGTATGTGTGGACTGCTCAGAAGTCACTGTGTGGCTCATATTTCACTGGGGCCTCATGTTTCAGATCAGTCCTCACATCAGTCCTCACCAAAATCCACAGGCCTTAGGCATTCTACAGATCCTTCCCAGAAGGCCCTCCAGTCACTTCTGTTCCTATGTCATTGGCTAGAGCTGCGTCATGTGACCCACAGATGGGGCAAGGGAATAAAATATGTTTCTATTTCATTGGCTGGAGTGTATCACATGACTACTGTAGAGGGGGTAGGATTGGCACTGTTTTTAGGGAAGGGAAATTACAGTCCTCAGTGCAGTAGAGGTTCTGTCAGGAGGCAGAGGAAGATAACTGTTCATGGGCAATCTGCAGTCTATACCCCAAAGTTTCCTAACTCATTTCATAAGCTCACTGGATCTGCACAGTGGCACATTTACTGTTTTAGCGAGGCAGTGAAAGGCTGAGTCCAGGACCCCACAGAAAACTGTTTGCTGAGCCAGCCTCACACTGGCCTCTTGGCCCAGAGCACTCAGCCTCTCTCTGAAATCTGTACTCCTGCTCCTTTGTCTTCTCTTTTCTCTGTCTCAAGTCTATCTCTATCCAGGTCAGCATATCATCCCAGAGGAGCTCATTCCTGCTGTGAGCACATTTCCGCACTGCGAGAGGAGTGGGTGGTGGTCTGCTAGTTGTGCTTCTGACATCACTTTAAAGCTGAACTCCACCTAAAATAAAACACTGTCGAACATGCTGCACACCTGCGCATTAGTGGGGAGGTGCTCTGGGAAAATCTTTGCAGAGGACACTTAAGCAGCATCTATCACAATTAGAAATGTGCCTATATCTTGACCCAGCAATTTTACTTCTTTTAGAAGTTGATGATTCTGAAAAGCTCAAGGATATGCATTTATGCCAGGAGGCTCTCTAGAGCAGTATTTATAATGGCAAAGAATAAAAAACAAAAAGAACACATTGGAGACAACCTAAATGTCCATCCACAAGAGATTGGTTAAATAAATAATGGTGCATCCAGACTACTGAATACTAAGCAGCCATTAAAAAGATTGAGTTTGGTCTCAATGCCCGAGCATGGGAGGATCTCCATGACATATTTTTGAATAGGGAAAACAAGTTTGAAAAATACGAACAGCATGATGCAAAAGTATTCTATCCATCTTGCTTTGTGCACAGATAAATATCTGGAAGGATATGCACCTTTGTTGAGAGATCATTCCGGAAATTCATCATGGGTCTGAGACTCATATGTTTCTATTTAAAACCATTTGTATATTGGATCCCATACTTTCTTGTCTGCTCAAGAGAATCACCGTAGCAACTTTCATTTCCTTCCTGCATTAACAAAGTCCTGCTCTCCACGGGGTCACTCACATCAGTGTGCAAGCATACCACTATTTATCTCTAGAGTCAGAAAGAATAAAACATAAGGACTGAGAATTAGCTCAGTGGTATCACCACCTGCCTTGCAAGCACAAAGTTGTGAGTTTGAGCCTTGGTAACCACACACACACACACACACACACACACACACACACACACACACACACACAAAGTCGCAACAACAAAACACAAAAATAAAATAAAATCCTTTGCTGCCATACAGTCAAAGCCCTTGAAAGCATTGCTTTCCTTGCCACCTCCTACTTCTCCATTTCTTACACTATTCCTACTGGGCTTTCATCTTCTCTCTCCATCCTACACTGCTCTTGTGAAGGTGACCAGCAACCTCCATGACATAGTCAGAGATCAGCCTCAGCTGTCATCTTATTCAACCCACTATTTTCCTCCTTGAACTCTCTGTCCTATGTTGCCTGGGATTCACCTGCTTCTGGTTTTCCTCCTATGTTCCTGGGGGCTCCCTATGTTTCCTTTGCTGTTTTTTTGGCTCCTCCACCTTTGAATCTTGTGCTGTCCTTGTTCCCTGCCTCGGTCCTCTCTTCTCATCTTCCCTTAGTCTCTTGCAGGCCTCACCAGACTTGTGGCCTTTCCAAGCTCTTCATAGGTGGATGACTCCAAATTTATACCTGGACCGAGACCTTTTCCTGAACCTCCGGCTTGTACATACAAAGGCAAATGGCTTATGCTCATCTGGATGTCCAATCAGCATCCTGAATTCACATATTATAGCTGAACTCCATTCTCTGCTTGCCTCAAAACAAGCTCACAATAATATATATATATATATATATTACTCTGTGATGGACTCCATGGAAGGGATTAAAAAACAAGCTACTGACTGGGAAGACATAATTGCACATATCTGACAAAGTATTTGTATTTGGACTGTGTAGAGAATTCTCAAAACTCAACAATGAAATATAATCCATTTGAAAAATGGGCAGAAGACACAGGAGCCTGGATATACAACTGGACAATGGTCAGAGCATATGGAAAGATAAACTTTGGCCTACAGTCTGTAGCAATCTTTTCAGAAAAACTCCAGAAAGCCACTCAACATAACAGACTTTTAGGAAGCCAAATTGCTATGTCCAGTGATAGGCCAGGAGGTAAAACAGTTACTTCTGCAGCATTCTGCTCCCAAAGGGCTAGCCCTTGACTAGTAATGGATAGCTTTCCCAATTTTTTTTACCTCATTTTGGACTATCAGAGAAAGGTGAATGTGCCCTGCCTACCCACCTACCCATCACCGAAGAAGCTCAGCCTCTAGTTACCCTGTAGCTTCCTCAGGCCAGCAACCTCCTATCAAGGCATATCTGAAGCCTTAGTTGTTTTCTGTTGTAAAGATTTCCTATTCTTTGGCCTTCCCTTGAGTCTTTACCAACATACTCATATTGGTGGCTGCTTCCTTTGGGGTAGCAAGCTCAGAATAAATAGCCTTTTTCCATCCTCACTCTGATGGTCTCTTTTTATTGACAGCAAAAGAGACACTTCACTAACGAGGATGCACAGATGGACTATGAGCACATGAAAAGGTGCTGCACATCACCAGCCACTGGAGAAAACCCACAGTGAGATACCACTACACACCTATTACAATGACTACAATAAAAATATGATATAACAGCAAACGCTGGTGCGAATGTGCAGAGACACATCACCCAGCCTTGGTAGGAATGTGAAATGATTCGTCTACACTGGATAAGAGTCTGGCAGTTTTATGAAATCCCACTGATAACACGCAACCTAGGTCAATGGGCGTTTCTGTAAGTATCCGTTATCTAATATATGTTGCTGCATGAGCAACATTATCTAACAGAGCTTTCCTCTGTAAGGCATAGTCCTGTCCTCAGGGACAGTGGACAGCCTTCAGCACTGTGCTTGATACTATTTTACATTTCAGTACTAGGAATTGAATCCAAGCCTTTGCACTTAGCTACGTCTCAGCCTCCCTTTTCTTCCTTGTAAAAAAGATTGTTTTATTTTGAGACAGAATCTTGCTAAGTTGCCATATTTCCCAGTTTGGGTTCAAATTTGCGGGCTTCCTGCTTCAGCCTCCCAGAGTGCTGAGATTGGCACCGCAGCCAGCGTGTTTGGAGCTATTTTAAGCAGCAGAATCCCCCCAAAACAGTATAAAAATGCAGAACCATAGTATTAAATTGAGTCCAAGAAGACCCTCCTTTACCGTGTGAGATTGGAAACAAGAAGACTCAACCTTGTCTTGTTTGACCTCAGCTGGACACAAACGCCTCCAGCGCTGGATTGGTCTGTACTTCGCATGTGTTGTCAATACAGAGTCTGAGGTTACAAATCAATTTTAGCAGGTGGAAGAATTTTTAAACATGGAAATAATGAATAATGATATGAACTTATTACATGCATGTGATGTGCATAAATAAATGGACATATATTTATAATACATACAAGTCTCTCTACACGTGCACACACACATATATGTAGAGGTATATATTTATGTGTATGCATGTTAAGACAAGGATGGTGACCAAGACAAAGGGCCAGCACTACAAAGTAAGGGCTCTCGACAGAAGAAAAACATGCTACGCTTCACCAAGGATTCAGCCATGGCTTCCTCAAAGTACTGTGCTCTCCAGGGACCCTTGGAACAGAGCTTTGATGTCCAAACAGTGGTTTCTTCCCATGCTCTGCTGTGACCTTGAGCACACATGGCAATGTCTTCTCTGAGGTCTAAAAGGCCTCACGCGGTGCGGGCAGTGCTGTATTTGGCATCGTGGGGACAGGGGTGCAGAAGACCCAGCACGTAGGCTCTTCCCGGGGGCTTTGGGAGAATCTCCGCTCGGAATCCACGGCCGAGGCGTGTTAGCAGGATCCTCTGGCTGATCTCAGCTTGGCCCAGCTCAGAGTCAGACAGGGCCTGACATCCAGAGGGGCCAGCTGCAGGCAGAGAGGAGAGGGTGGGGGGGGAGCAGCCCCACACGTCACAGTGCATAACCCACAAAAGAACAATATTTGAGGTCGTTTCTTGACAGAATGGCCTCTGAGACTGATTTAAAAGTGTTGAGAAAGCTTGAGAAGGTGAGTTCTGGTGAGGAGAACAGGCAGGTGAGGGTGAGTGATACCTCTCAGAGTTTTACGTCCCCTCCACTGCCAGGCTTTCTTGTCCCACTGGCAAGCTGCTAGATGTTATCTAGGCAGAAAGGGATGTGAGTTCTTGGCAGAAAGGGTGACACATGCAAAGGCCCTGAGGTGGGAGACGGCAAGGCCTATTCCAGATTCTTCAAGGAGGCTCTGTGACTATGGTGGAAGGATGTGCAGATGAGGTGGGACTGAGGCTGGGGAGAGGAGGCATCAGGTTAAGCTGAAGTTGCGTTTTTACCCTCAAAGCAGCAGGAGGTAGAGGACACTGTAGAAAATGAGGACTGGGGAGCCAAAGAGGAGGAGGCCAAGAACTTGCCCACAGAGATGAGACCACAGGCTCCCACCGGGGGATCCTCATCTCTGTCTTCTGTCTCTGCCCCATCCTCCCACTCTTCAGCCTCCCCAGCCATGCGGCCTCTGCCTCAGTGCGTCTGCTGTCCCTTCCACCCGGAGCTTCCTTCCCAACATGCCTGCCTTGTGAATTCCCGTCACCCTTTGCAGCCTCCAGTGGGGCTTGCCTGACTTCCATGAGCATGGCCCCAGCACCATCTGGGGCCCTACAGCCAGCACCCCACTTGCACAGGCTCACCTGCTCCTCTCCCAGCTAGTCTAGAGCTATGGGGGGGCCCCAGCCACAGCTTATGAAGTGCTAAATCAATACTCCTGGCACCCAAATGAGCCAATGAACAAGCAACTGGCTGAAGCCACCCAGCCACGGAGAATCAGAGAATCGAAAGGGTCACAGTCACCTCCCTATTTTGGGGTATTAACATCAAAGGCACCCCCCCATGACTCACGCTGAGATTTTGAGGTTTCCAAATGGCTTGAAAACACAATGCCATTGTGGTTCTTCTGAAAGCAGCTTTGCTGAAATGTAAGTGGCAAACCATAAAACTCACTCTTTAAAACTGTATACACCTGTGTTTTGAGTATATTCATAGTGCTGTGCAGCAACCACTATCTGATTTCAGAACATTTACTGCTCCCCAAAGAAACCAGGGCCCATTAGCAGTCACTCCCTGTTATCCCTCCCCGCCTGGGCTCTCATTAATCTACTTGGAGTCTCTCTGGATTTGCCCGCTCTACACATTGCATATAAATGAGACCATACAATATGTGGTCTTTTGTGACTGGTGTATTTCACTTAGTGCCACGTTTTAAAAGCGAATGTGTATTGTTGCCGTATCAGCGCCGCATTCATTTATATTGTGAATAATGTCCTGTAGTGTGTGGTTATGAACTGCATTGTTTATCCATTTATAAACTGACGGACATGTGAGTGGCTTCCGGTGTTTTGCTCCAACACATATGAATGATGCTTCTGTGCACGTTTGTGTGCATGTTTTTGTGTAGACCTGTCTTTTCACTTCTTTTGGGCATGTGGCTCAGTGCGACACTGCCGGGTCATGTGTTCCTCCACGTTTAACTCTTGAAGGAGCTGCCCAACTATGTTTCAAAGTGGCCATGTCACTTTATACTCTCACTTGCCTATCATTCGTTGCTAAAATGACAACTCCTAGTTGGTGGGAAGAGGCGTCTCACTGTGGCTTTGATTTGCATTTTCCTAATGACTGATGATGCTGAGCCTGTGAAAGGCGATAACTCCATCTTTCTCAGCGGTGTGCAAACGTTTGACTTCATTTTCTTACTCAATTGATCTGGCTAAGCCTCTAGGACAGAGTCAAATATAAGTGGCCAGCATGATATACCCTCTTCTTGTTCTTGCTGTTGGGTGAGAAAAGTATTCAACTTTTGCTACTAAATATGATGCTGCTATAGGTTTCTTTTCATGCACTGTGTGAGGCTGAGGACCTTCTCTGCCATTCATGCCACAGGAATAGAGATCAAATCTCTTGTCCAAAGACACACAGCCAGCAGCTTTGACAAGAGCCCTAACTTCCAGGAGCTACAACCAAAACTTCATCAGCCACAGTATTAGGAGCCCCTGGCAGCCAGCAGCCCGGGTTGCCCAGTGTGGGCTGCCATCCGAGGAAATGCCTACTTGTTACTTAACTTTTATTCATTGATAGTTCTATTGTGTTGTATTTTTTTATCATAAAGGAAAATCACACTTGTTTTAAGGAATCTGAATATTAGAAAAATGGAAATACCAGGAAATGAGTGTGACGTGGTTTGGAGGCAGTCTGGGTGTGCCCTCTGTGGGCTCATGTGTTGAAATTTAATCACCATTGTGAGAGATTAAGAGGGTAGAGATAATGTGATTGTGGCATTCAGAGGCGGGACCTTCAGGTGGTGACTAAAATTTTAGTAGGTTGTCAGAGTAGAGTCCCTGAGATTTAACACTGTCGGTTTTGTAAGATTTAGAGAGCCTATGGACCTGGGATTTAACTCAGTGGTTCCGGCGCCTGCTTTGCAAGCCCAAGGGCCCAGGTTTGATCCCCGGTAACCACACACCACAGTGCCAGGTGTGGTGACTCACACCTATCAGCAATCAGTCCCACGCACCACAGTGCCAGGCGTGGTGGCTCACGTCTGCAATCCCAGCACTCGGGAGACACAAGCACGAGGATTGCTGTGAGTTTGAGGATGAGCTCAGGACCAGCCTGAACTACAAAGCGAGACTCTGTCTCAGAAAAAAGATTTAGAGAGCATAGAGGAGACACACCGATGCTCTCCCTGTCTCTCTCCTTGTGATGGTCTGCACCCCCAGGGTCTGTCAGCAAGAGGGAAGTCCCTAGATTCAGGCACTGGAACCTCCAGATTATAGCTAGAAAAAAAATCATCCAACCTCAGATAGTCCTTTTTTGTATTTCAAAAGCGGACTGCTCTAGTCTCTCCTCCCCTCATTCCCATTTTACAGATGAAGAAACCAAGGCCCAGAAGCAGTTTCCATGTAACCAAGTCTTTGTTCTCCAAGCATGCTGCTGGGCTCTTCATTTGCCAGGAGTGATGCAGTAGCCCAGTGGGTTGGGAGGGAAACTGAGGCCCTGGGGAGGTTCTGGAGATGTGGAAACAATTGCACCATATAAATGGATTGTGCTCCTTCTGGGTAAGTTCTAGCAAGTCAGTAGTCGATTGACTCCAAGGGTTGGGTCTGCCTTCCTGCTAAGGGGCGGTAATGAGGAGCAGTGATCTGGGCACAGTCTAAATAGAAGTGTCCTGAACGCCTGGATGGAGGTGGTGTGCAGGGCATTCTTGCGGGTCCATGAATCCCTGCAGACAGATCGCCTGGGCAGGTCCCTCGGCCACCGGCACGCCAGCTCCAGACAGCAGCGGCACAATGACTTCTCTCGCGGTTTGTCTGGGGCAAGCTGGGCCATTTTTCTCTTTCTTTACCTCTGCATCTCAGCTGAGAGTGTCCTCTGCAGGCCATGGTTATCTAAGTCATGGATTTATGTGAGGGCTCCATGAGGCCTGGTGTGGAGGCAGAGTGTACTTGAGGGTTCAAGGCGACCAGGGCCCTGAACAGCTGCCTGGTGGCTCCCTCTGTGTGACCTGTGAAGGGCACAGCCCCTCCACTCATAACCATCTTCCCCATCTGCCTCCCCTTGTGTCCCCTTCCCTTTCTGCCCCTCCCTTCTCCCACGTACAGACCCTGAAGCAGCTGCGGCCAGGCTGAGGCAGAGAGCTCTTCAGAGTCATGTCTGGGAGGGGCGGCTCCAAAGCAGACCTTGATTCCCTGAGAGGTACTATTTCTCAGCTTCTAGATGAAGACTCCAGGCTGGCTGAGCACATGCAAGGTATTGTGTCCCTGTCCACACCAGTGAAAACTAACCTGGATGGTGCTCCCTCACCTAGGCCTGCCTGCGAGCTTCCTACGTGGGTCCCCACCCACTCCTCAGTAGCATGCCGTTCTGCAGAATGCAATCAGGACAGAGGCATATGGCTGCTCTACCAAGAGGTAGAGTTCCTGTCCCTCCCCTTGGGTGGGACTTGCTTCAGCCAATAGGATGCAGTGCAGATAATAATGTGTCTGGAGGAGACCATCCACCTTGTGGTTCCAGGCAGAGCCAGACAATCCTCACCCGCCTGCAGAGAGGAAGTTGCGAGTCAGTCTCCACTGTGGTGAGAAAATACCTGTGAGAAATCAGCTTAAGGAAGGATAGGTTCCTTTAGGCTCACAGTTTCAGGGGTTTCAGTGGTTGCTTGACTTGGTTGCTTTTAGGCCAGTGGTGAGACAGAGTGTTATGGTAGAAGAATTTGGTAGTGCAAAGGTACCCACCTCATGGCCAGACACTAGAGACAACGAGGGGTCAGGGGCCCAACATCCCTTCCATGGTGCTCTCATGGACCTCCTTGTTCCAGCTACAGCCCAGCTCCTACTGTTGCTATCACATTCCAACAGTCACAAGCTTTTGGGAGACACTTTGCATCCAAACCATAATAGCTGACCCGCAGGGGACCTCATACACTTGGAGGAACTTAGCCTGAGGAAATGCTCAGACAAGCCCAGCCTAAATTTCAACCCCTCCAATTGTAAACTAGATAAAAGATAGTTGTTTGGAGTCACTATGTGATGGGATGGTGTGTTACACAGCAGTAGGTGACTGACACATGGACTCTTTGCATTTCTTTTCCTTTTTCTTCTGTTCTCTCTTCCATATATATCTCCAGACCATGAAGAGCTAAAGCGGGGACCAGGACCCTAGACTGAGAGAGTACAGATCAAAGGCCCAGTCTGCTGAGCGTGGTGTCAGGATAGTCAGCAGCTACATTCTTGGGGCTTCCATGAAGGTTGGGAGCTGGGCAAGGGTCTGAGTAATGGATGAACCCAATGAATAGCAATGAGAGGCCCTGACGTGGTAAGGGGAGGGGGGTTCTGAGAACCTACTGGGGTTCATAATCCATTAGCAGGGCACAGAGAAGTGAAGGAGCTTGCTGAAAAATGCACAGTTAGAAAGCCCAAGGTCTGAGATGTGAATCCATCCTCCCCTGGGAGCCTAACTAGACACCTACACTCTCCAACCCTTTGCTGCTGAGGGAGCAAAGACCTTGTTTCTGGTAAATTTAGGGAGATCTCCTCTGTAAGCTGTCCCTCTGACATTCCCTCCGAACTCACACAAAAGAAATGAGTACTCCTGCCCTGACCAATCTCCTCAGACTCTCCCTGGTCCTGACAGCAGAAAGGGTGACCCTTGACCCGGGTCCCTGGAACCTTACACAGGGACTAGCTCCTAGCAGGTTTTGGTCTCAATGGGTGCTTGATAATGGCTGGTACAATCAGTGCTGTGTTGGTGCTTTGCTTCCAGAAGGGCAAACCCAAACCCCAGGGAAATCTTATGGACTAGCCTTGCTGTCGGAAAGAGAAATTGAAAATATTCTAATTCCAGAGAGTAAATGTCAGAGACTTGGGAAGGATTCAGAGGCTCTGAAAATAAACACCAGTGCAGAAAGAGGGAGGAAAGAGAGGGGGAGGAGGAAGTGGGGGCCGAGTGTGAGAGCATGAAGGGGCACTCTTCCGGGTGCCTCCTCAAGGAAGCATGTGGAGGTGGTTCAGCTGACCCTAGGCATTCTTAGAGAAGGTACTTCGGTGAAGGACTGCTGTGCCACTGGGCAGAATGAGTGGATGATGAGTCACCGCTCTCAGGTCACTCACCGGGACTCAGTGCTGTGAGCACACAGAACCGAACACGTTGTCACATTGTGTTATTTAGGCACAGCGTCTGTTTAGAATCTAGACTTCGGGGGGGGGGCCGGGGAGTTAGCTCAGTGGTTCCGGCGCCTGTCTTGCAAGCGCAAGGACCTGGGTTCGATTCCCCGGTAACCACATAACAATACTGGGTGTGGAGACCCACACCCAGCAGCAACCAGTACCACATACCACAGTGCCGGGAGTGGTGGCTCACGCCTGTCATTCCAGCACTCGGGAGGCAGAGGCAGGAGGATTGTGATGTGAGTTGGAGGCTGAGCTCAGGGCCAGCCTAAACATAAAAGCAAGACCCTGTCTCAAAAAACCTAAAAAAAAAAAAAAAAAAAAGAATCTAGACTTCGGGGCAAAGTGAGATCTGCAAAGACCTCCTCAGACAGCAGTCACCACTGTGCCTGTCCTCAGGCACGTGCCTCTGAGTTCCTTCCATCAGGCCCCAAGTCTCAGGTCTCTCATCACTTTCTCTTGGTTTCTGCTGGAAGCTCACCTCACTGAGAGGGCCTTTCCTCACTTCCTCTCTGAAATGGCCCCAGGTCCTTCCTGCCCCCCCTTACCCTGTTTCACTCTTGGACATGGCCTCTGTCCCTGGATGTTCCTGTTTTTATGTTTGCACACACACTCCCTCTTGCATCCTAGAATATCCATGCCCTGCAGTAACCGGGGCTCAATCTAGTTCCTAGCTGTGTCCGTAGGTACAGGGGGGCAGGCAACAATTTCAGGGATCTTCAATTCCCACTTCCCCTCATGCTCACCCACTTAAAGCACTAGGATAGCTCTTCATACCTCGTGAGCCCACCAGAAGCCCTGCCTTTCATTTCCCACCCTACTGTGCTTTGCAGCCTTCTGAGCTCCAGCCCCTCTGACTGCCTCCCAGCTCCGTCTTTCCTGCTTCTGCTTCCCAAGGACCTTAACACATGGTCCGCCTCAGCCTTAGACACTCCTCACCCTTCACCTAGCTGGTACATACTCATCTGTAGACTTTATAACTCACCCTTGAGGAAGCTTGGACTCCCAGGTCTACCTCAACTCCCTATGACTAGGATGGAGGGTCCTCATGGCAAAGCCATGTCCCTGAGCAGAGTGTGGTGCTTGGCACAATGTTTAGACATAGAAGGAACAAATGAACTAATAAGTGAATAGCAAATATGTCCCTACAACACCACAACATCAGACAGAAATGCCTCGATAAGAATCAGGTTAATAAAGATGTAAATGAGTCCTAGCATTGTATGTTATATATTGTGAAACAGAAAATGCTCAATGTAAATAGGGTGAAGGGGGAAAATGTTGAGATTGTAACAAAAAAGTAAGGAAACAAATTTTATGTATATGGGGTGGTGGTAGGGTAGGTAGGGTTATGGGAAAAAATGAGAACTAAGTTGTGTCTTATACTGGTACAAATCCCCATTATGGAGTGCAATCATGATGTGTATATTTAATGTACCAATAAAGATAATAACAATTAAAAAAAAAAGAATCAGGTTAAGAGGAGCTAACAGGGTAGGGATGAGAGTCTGCAGAAGACAGGTACTGCATGGCCAGTTGCTGCCTCTTCAGCCCAGTTGAACACATCCAAGGACTTTGCTCATGAAAATAGGCAACCACCATCACTTGTTGGGGGGGCTGGAAAGAAGCAGAACAAGCCAAGGGGCAGGCAGGGGACCAGCCTCCCTCCCAGCACTCTCTCTTCCTCCCAGAACCACCCCCCATCACCACCGTGCACAGAGCACATCTTTTCCTCCTCTGCACATCACCCTCTGCACCAAGACATAACTTATAGTCAAACTGTCCCCATCTTTCAGGAAGCTGGGGGTCAGGTAGGACAGGATACGATGGCTTGGCCCTCGTGAAGCTTTCTGTCACTGTGGGTAGGAGACTGCCGTTTTCTTGAACTGCTTCTTCTATGAAATGGGGTGGTGATAATACCCAGCTCCCACCTCACAGCGTGCTGGAGGGTGCAGGGCTCAGTTTAATGGATGGGGTGCAGGAGGGGCTGCTATTGGGATGTTTAGGCCACAGCTATTGTGGGTGGGCCACGGACCATAGCTATGCCCAGATGGGCATCAAGGCATTCTTCCAAGCCCTTTGGTTCACATCTCACTCTACCCACTTCCAAATGGATGGCATTTGCTGGCATTTCTAGAAGCTGCTCTGAGCCATCACTGGTCTAAGCTTTTCAGCCACATTCATTTTCCCATGTTGTCCTCACAACCCACAGAGGGGCAGAACTAAAGGTCCTGAGCGAGGCACTGGAAATGCAAAACCTCCCCATCCCCCAGCTTCTTACAGCTCACCAGGCCCCACTAATGCGAAGGCAAGGGCCACACCTGAGCACTCAGCTTCCAGGGCCTGGGGCCTGGCTTCTGTCCCACCCCTCCAGTCCCACTGCACCACCCCACTGTAGAAACTCCGAGCTTCAGAAAGATGAGACTTTCATGAGGCTAGTCTGAAGACAACAAAGCCAGGCTCACACAGACCTGTTGGGAATCCATGAAGTGTTCGTTCAGTAGGCTTATTAATAACTGACAGAAGGTTTTGTCTCCACATGTGTGTCACCAGGGCCACTTGCTCCTCACACCCAGAGAAGGATACTTACTAAGCCATGTATTAGTGGAAGCTTCCCCCACATTCCTTGTGCTGGGGTCTCCCTGCTGCCCTGGCTCACTCTGGCCTGCTCCTCACCCAAATTCCACTCATCTGTAAATGTAGCAAGGGGCCCATGGGAAGCTCTGATCTGAGGCTACTGTGTGTGCAGAGGGCACAGAGCCTTTGAGGGGAACAGAAATTCATTCTGCTGTGGTTTGGGGTCTAAGAGGCAGCATTGTCTAGTGAACAGACCAATTTTTACTGTTACCAACTGGCCCAGTGATCCCTGGGAAGTCCCTCCCGCTGCTATCCTCAGTGTCCTGCCTAGATCTGGAAGACTGGGATTAGAAGCTGCTTCAGGACTTCCTGCTCTGAGTCTGGCAAGAGAAGGGTGGCTTTCTTTCCCTGGCCCTGGTACAGAGCTGAGAGCTCACCACAGTGGTTTTACCACCACCTCCTTCCCTGTCAGACCCCCGATCCCAGGTGTCTCTGGATAGCAGGCCGTGGCTAATTTAACACCCAGATTGCTGACACTCTCAAGGAATCTTGTCATGAAGTGGGAAGGAGAGTGAATAGAAGGCAGGAGAAAACAGGAAGAGGAAATTTGGGGACCCACATGGGTCAGTGTACTCCCTCTCTCTCCAAGTTATCTTTAACTAAGACAAAATTACACTCTGCTCTTCATTTCCATTTCAAATGTCTCAAAGAAGAGTGACTTGGCATTTTAGGATAAAAAGATGGAAGAGAAGGTGAGAGGCCTGCAGTATCTAGGAGGGAGATGATTCACTGAGTATGTACCCCAGCTACATTAATGGCTTGAGAAACAATGCCAGGCTTGTGTGGGGGGTGGAGGGAGAGACACAGAAAGATGGCAGCTGGGGAAGTGTAGGGGTGTGTAGGCTGGTCCCACGGAGGCAAAAGCTCGTGGACTTGCAGAAAGGATTTTTGGGAGCAGATGTGGGGTTCCGGGACCTGGGTTTCCCAGGAATCTATACTCATTTGTCAGACGGTGGTTCTGTCGCTCTGGGCAAGTTGACTTCCCACCTCTCTGCTGCTGGAACTTCTGGTGACCAATCTTCATCAGCAAATCCTTGCCTGGTTCCCTGCTCCACAACAATCCTCACCCTTCCGACCTTCTTCCTGGTCATCTGCGACCCATGCTCCCCTGGTTGTCCATTTTTTGTCTGCTCTACATTCTGTTCTTTCTCTCCCTTGGCTGCTTCCTCTCTGAAGATGACCCTAGGTTTTGTTCTGTAGACCCCTCTCCTCGATCTATTGAACAGCTATGAGACTGAGGGACATGGGCCAGGAGCCATTGAAACCTGTAGGTCAGATTATAGGCAGCAGGTCCTGGGCTCTGGAAGCATGCAGGGCTAGGACAAGGTCACAAGCTAAATGCTCTTTCTTTGTTGTTTTTAAAAAATAATGCAAGGCCTTGAAAAAAGACCTTAGGAAACCTCTCAGGGACAGTGTTGGACTCAAAGAATGATTAGATGTCAGGTCTGGGGGCCATTCACTGGCTCAAGCACAGTCACCCAAACATTGTGTATTCTTTGCAGTGGCTGTAGTAGTTAGCCAAGCAGGTGGCCAAAGCCCTCTGGCCAGCTTGCATCACAGGCAGGCAGCTTTCATGGCTCATTTTCTCAGGGCTCATGCTCTTCAAAGTGCCCTTCCTTCAGCAGACGGCCCGCCTTCCCTTTTCCAGGCACATCGTCCCCTCTTCCCTCTGGCCTCTCCTAGGGTCCTCTGGTCCTGAGCTCCCAGCACAGTGGAGCACGGGCCTGTGTGTGGTGGATGCTCCATTATTCATCTTCAACTAGCCTTTGCCTGGAGCACGAGTTTTCTAAAGGGATGCACTTGCAGCTCTTCTCAGAAGCCCCTTTCTCCCGGAGAGGAAACTGTACCCAGTCAGTCTTCACAGCTCTGCTTGTCCCATGAGAACTCAGTGATGTCATCCATGCAAGCCCTAGACCCCTCGGGATGACCCCTTGTGATGAGATCCATAGGCTCTACCTCACCAGACTTCCTGTTAGAGATGATAATGGCTTTGGGCCAATGTCACACAGAGATAGCACGTTCAAGGAGAAAGGTGGGCTTTGAAGTAAATCTCCCTGGGTTTAAATTCTGATTCTATTATATCCTGGTTATGTGACCTCGAGCAAGTCACTCCCAACCCTCCGGCCACACACTGCTCCCTAGTAATGACCTTTTCTGTGAGCCTGGACACAAAGTTTGTGACCTGTTCTGATCAATCTTTGGGCCACAAGGCTAACTTCTTTATCTGTGTTTCCTGCCTTCTATTGCATCATCTACTTACTTTCCAGTAGTTGTCTCAGTTTGAGAGTCCCCAGGAGCAGGGACCACCTCTTAGCAGTACCCAGCTGCCAGCCCGGTGCCAGCTGAGGTACAACCTGACCTGACGGAATACAGCAGAGTCTTCTGAACTCTTTTGCTCTGTCCCTCTCCTCAACAGCTTTATGGAAATGAGATCGCTCTGGTCTCTCTTCCACATCTATCATCCTTGCTATATCCTTGTCTTCCTTAGAATCAGCACCTGTTTTATTATATATCTTAGATTTAATCTGTTCATATGTGATTGGAAAACTTCAGTGAATGGTTCTATGAAGCAATGATACACACAGTCTCCTCCCTAGTGTGTCATTAGTTTGTGCTGTGAATGGTGTCGGTGGAGTATCTTTGGCCTTGGTTGTCTTTCTTTTGATCACAGAGAATAGCCGTAGTGAGCACAATATTGTTCTGTGCAAACAGGGAGCATGAATTTATCCCCTGTGTTTTCTTCAAGTCTTTAAGACCCAAAGAATATTTCTATTCTATGAAGACTTCAAAAGTCATCTAAAGGAAATGACATCATTGTATCTGGAGTATCGTTCTGCCAATTGCTACCCACCACTGCCTGATCTCTAACCTCCTGGGATGATGTAACTTTACCACTGCCATCTCTCCCAGAAAACACTCCCTTTCTGTCCCATGCATCTTCATGTGTAGGTTCAGCATGACCCCATGCCACCGTGATCTTGGACAGAGGGTGATCCTGATGTCTGTCTATATAGACTGAAATGTGATTGGATGCCCTTTGACAGCAGACAAAGTTGTGATGTGCCTGAGCTATTATTTCCCAGCTACTGAAACTTCTACTTTATCTGCTACACAACCCATAAACTCTGCTGGTGCTTCTAGCAATGGAATAGTCCAGGCAGTAGGGGAGATGCTTACGGTGAGCAAGTTTCTGTACATGGATTCAAGTCGTTGAAGTAGAGCAAGAGATAGTACCCAGTGTGGTCCCCACTGTGGCAGCTCCTGCAGTAGCCCAGGAGGATGTGACCCTGAGCATAGTGTTCAGAAAGTCAGGATTTGGCTGGGAAGACAGGGCAGGTGAGAAACTGGGAATTTCACTTCTATCATTTTGTTCTTTTCTATTTTGACTTGAGTGATATTTTTGTTCTTTTGTGTTTTGATCTGAGTGGTTTCCTGTATCCCTGATGGAAATTCCATTCATGCTTACTCACTTTAATTGATTTTGTAGCATTTATCTCGGCAATGTTTTCATTAATTTCTCCCATCTCTTTGTTAAGCTGTGCCAGCTCAATTTTCCTCTCTCTCTTTTTATTTCTCATCAATAACTCTTCCTTGTTCTCCTTGGCTCTGAGTTTTTGTTTGGTTTTGTATACAGTCATAATGCCAGCTCCTCTGGAACGTCCTTGTGGTCCTGGCAGGGTTTCTCTGCACCAGAAGGCTTGCTTCCAAATCACACGGACCCGAGTGTCCATCTGCCCGTGTTGTGATGGATGGCGGTGGATTTTCTCACCACCTGTGATCCTCATGGGCAGCCTCCATCCTCCCTTCTCCTGAGGAGATAGAGCTTCTCCTTGCCCCCATGGCCCCCCAAGTCTCGTTTTCTCCTGCAGTCCTCATTAGAGCCTGTGAGGAAGGCCAGCCTGATCTCAAATGCTGTCACGTCTGTACCCCTTTGCCTCTAAATGGCATTCGTTATAAGGTCTTGTCCTCCTCCCTGGTGTAACAGGGACACCATACGGGCCTGTCTTGAGTGAATAAGTGAGATTGTTTCATTCAGTGCAGGCAAAACAGGAAGACTGGACCTGAACAAAACCAGTGCAAAATAGGGGGTGGGCTTGGGTAGAGAAATGGTTGTTAGGTACTTGCCAAGGGTTGGTCAGAAGGTTCATTGCTTTGAGGAGTCTGGGGGTAAAGAGGGCGGACTGTGCTCCTCACATTGGGAAGTTGTGCAGATATGTTTTGGAATCAAGGGCTGGGATGGAAAAGTCTTTTTCCAGTTGTTGCCAAGTTTGTCTCTAATGGCTCTTCCGGTAGAGGCAAAGTTTCCAAGTTGAATGGTGGTAATGGTGGGTGGTCAGGCTCTGCCATGTCCTCAAGCAGGACACCTGACTCTCATGCCCCACTTTGGGGTGGAGCTCTGGTTCTGGAATGTTTCAAGGACCCTGGAATCCAAAAGGGATGTGGGAGGAAAGTAGGGCAGGGCCTGAACCCCCAAGTAGAAGGAAGAAAGAAGAGGCATAAACGAGTCTAATGTGGGCTCTAATGTGACCAGAGCTTTGTCCTTGAGTAACCTTGAGGGTCCAGCTGGCACATCCTAAACTCCGCTGTTCACGTCTCCCAGCTCCTTCCTCCTGGTCCGTGTGTCATCATCTCTACTGGACAACCCCAGACTCCTCTCAGGGCCCAGGAGGAGGCCTCACGATTGTGTTAATGATCATCACCAATTACCAATCCATGGATCACCTGGTGTTCATACTGCTCGAGAAATTTGAAAAAACCTTGAAATCTTGCTGCTGCAATATGAAAAAAAAAATCTTGTTAGAGATTTCTTCCCAGATTTGACAACAATTCTAAAGATTTACGGGACATTATCAAAAATGAATTTCGATGATGAAAATAAAACGCTCCTAAACCATCAATAATAGAAAAATCAATTTCCATCAAACAGTTACAGGCAAAGTTATCTTTCAACCTGCTCTACAGAAAATGATATTACAAAGTTATTGCCATAGAAAATATAATCCAAGAGTAAGCAGGCCAAATATATCAGTAGAAACGTACTGTGGTGGTGTGTCAGGAGCTAATTAAACAGGGTCGTGTTATTTTTCTTGATTCTGTGATAGCTTTGGCAGTTTTCAGCGTTTTAAAATCTCAGACTTACTAATTTATTGTAATTTCTTTTTTATTCTAAATAAATATTAAATTATAGAGCTAATTTTGATTCCTAGGCATTTCCTTTCCAAAGAGGATATTGCGAATCATGCCTGTGTAAAATGTGAATCTGCCGTCTGGAAGGCTTCCTCCTCCCCAGGGTCCTGCTGCAACCTGCCTTGTCCCACCTCCCAGCCCTCTCCCTGTTTTTCCCAGCAGGCTGCAGACTTGGAAAGGGTGGCTTGTCCCTGGTCATCTAATGCTGAACTCACTTCTACCTGGCTACTTGGCATTTGACATACTTCCTGCTGGAAATCTCTTCCCTTAATTTTCCCCTTCTGGCCGTGTGGGGATCAGCCCCAGGCCGTCTCCTCTGAGGATCTCTGAAGACTGTCCTGGTTAGCGTGGAGCATCCGCTCAACCTTCCCTTCTGTGGTCGCTGCTCCGCCTGCCTCTCCACTTTGCTCATTTCACTTTGCATATATTCTATCAGTGTGAGAGGATCGGGTCCTGCTTCAGTGCCTGTTCCCTGCCTGCCTGGGAGCTGGGGCTGTGCGAGCCCAGGAAGGCGGGGCGGTGTGTGTCTAGTCTGTTGCAGCCCCCACCACACAGAACAGAACAGTACTAGTCACAGGAAACACTCCAGTGTATAATTGCTGAATGAATAGACTTATTTGCAGTTTGAATCAGAACCTTTTTTGTGGAAGATATTGGTCATATGCCCCAACAGCGCTGAAATGTACAAATCTTCTGACTTACGACTTAGACTTCTGGTAATTAATCCCAAGACAATGATCGGAAAGATACACAGAAAGGCAAGTTTAGCTTCTTAGTAAAAATCACAGGAATCGATCAGATCTGAGCTTTCATCTTGGCTCCACTAAGTAAATAGCTTTGGGGTGACCTTAGGTGCTTCCTAACGTCTCTATATCCTGGATTTCCCATCTTTAGATGGGGACAGTAGTTGTGGCTTCTGGAGATGAATCAAAACTCAAGTGAAGTCAAGCGTGGCAGGTGGTGAGCACAGAGCTAGGCATATGGAAAAGGCTCAGTAAATGTCAGCAATTACTGTACCCTGTGATGCTTATTATAGTGTTGTTTATGGTGGAATAAAATCTTAAAGAACCTAAATAGCCAACCATAGGGAATAGTCTAGGACTATGCCATCCAGTAGTAGAATGCAACATAAACCATCAATGTACACTGCATATGTCATTTCTAATTTCCTAATGGGCACATTAAGAAAAGTCACAAGAAACAGGTGACTTTAATTTTAATAATATATTTCATTTAACCCAGTAGAAACAAAATATTATTTCAGTGCATAATCAATGTACAAATTGTTATGAGATATTTTATGATCTTTTTTGTGCCAAGCCTTTGTAATTCAATTTGCATCCCCTACGTAGACATATTTCACTTCAGGGCAGCCACATATAAAATACCTAAGTACCACAGGTGGCTAATGGCAACCACAGGACAGGCATCGTACTTCATGGGACAACTCTGAAAGAGGATATGGCCTTGGGAAAGTCAGGTTTTAAAACAATATCCCATCATTCAAGAAAAAGCTCAAGAATGAGACCAAGTGGAAAAGGAAGTATGTGACTACGTGAAAGCATATGTGTATAAATTGGTGCGTGGGCCACAAGTGAGGGAATGGGGTGATGGGGATCTCACTCCCCCCTTTGAGCTTTTAGGGCAATGAAGGAATATTGTTGTTATTAAAGTACACGGGGTGTGTGTTCCTCTCACAGTGAGCGCTTGTGGGAGTGGCACGCGTGGTTACAGGACAGGCCCCGTTCTTCCCCATCTTCCGCACCTGTGAATCTTGCTAAGTGACTACAGTTTCCTCCAGGGGAGGAAGAGTAAACCTCATGGCCTCCTGACTTTGAGTTTAGCTCTTGACTCCTGTGGCTACTGGTGCGTGGACAGGGGTGACAGCTGTCAGTTCCATGTCTAGGTCTTTATGTGCTGCATGTTTTTGTGAGTCCTCTGGTGCCATTGCTGTTGCCATGGAGAGGAGATGCCCTATCTAACCCACTGGTCCCTAGGAGGATAAGAGACAAGGGACAGACCTGCAATCAACCTGCGGTCGGAACTACCAACCCTAGATGTCTGGGAAATACTGGTTGCAATAGGTGGCACAGATATCTGTTGTTGCATTCAAAACCCTCTGAGAGAAATAAAAATAAAAATATAATTTCCAAAGTGCCCCAAGACAAAAAAGCGCAAATCTTACCTCAGTAATATTGGGTCCCTTTCAGACACTCATGGTTGCTAAAACCTAAAGTTACAGAAGGACAATATTTCCTTGCTTTTTGTTATTATTGTCTGGTCGAGGGGATGCCGAAATGAAAGTTCCTAAAGCCCTTTGATTTAAGGATACAGCTCATCACTCTGGGGATTTAGGTGGAGGATTCCACACTGAAGCCCATCTTGGGCAACTTAGTGACTCTATGAGACTCTCTTTCAAAATTAAAAACAAAACAAAACAAAAAAGGATTAGGTGCACAGCTCAGTATGAAGGCTCTGGATTCAATTCCCAGTGCCACAACAAAGTGATACATCATTTTCCTCTCATAAAAATGATGTATTTTCATAATAGAATAAAACAATGGGAGGAAGAGGAAGAAGAGAGAAGAAAAATCACTCACAATCTCATTACCAAAATATAACTTTTGTCAAACATAAACATATATACAAGTGTGTGTTTTCTCACTAAAAGGATAGCATAGTGTACACGTTTTTCTATAATCTTCTGGATACATTCCCTACACCCCAACACCCTGCCTTACTACTGAATGCCTTTCACAGAACCATTTTGGATTGTGGAATTGTTGTCCGGTTGTCCACTGGAGTGATGCACCATAAATAACTTTACCTAACTTCTGAGGTAATCCGAATGGATTTTTTTTCCATTTTCTACCTATTATAAATGGTGTCCCAGACATTAGATTTCTTTGATTGCTTCTTGGGATGAAGGTTCTAGGGGTGGCACTCAGGGTTGGGTCATGAGTATTAATGGAACGTTCTCTTTCCTTTTCTGAGTGTCATTCTCAACATCTCTGTGATAAGAGAGATCTGACAATGGTGACTTATACTATTGTTTACCTCTGCTCATGTGGTGCCAGTGGCAGCTAGATCACCTGGGAGCCTCTTGCCCCTACCCAAGGCTACCGATGGCAGAGGCCCCTCTGGCAATCCTGAGACTGTCTCTCTTGGGGATGATGCAGGATGGAGCCAGGGCAAGGTCATGTTGGGGCCTGGGCATGAAGGTGGGCTTGGCTATCAACCTGCTGGGTATCCTTGGACTCATCTCACCTTTTCAGGTGAAGTAGAGACTGTCCTGCCCGCCACCAAATACTTTCCTTCTTCTTCTTGGACACACAGAAGACTATACTTCCCAGTCTCCTCTGTGGGTAGGTAGGGCTTGTGCGGTCTCAGCCAGTGGTGTGAGCAGAAAAGATACACTGTGCCTACTGAGTGCTCTGGAGAATATACAAGGGAGAGAAATCAGCTTTTCATATGCTGTGCCCTTTCACGGTAGGTCTCGGTTCTTAGCAGCTGGCACCTCCTTTATAATTCCTTATCTACCAGTAGGAGGAGGAAGAGAGTCTGTAGCTGTGGAGGACCTGTCCTGTGCATTAGGCACATTTGTCTGACACCCCCTCTAAGAGACTATGGAACCTTCTGACCATTTCTTACAGCAGCGACTAATTGGGGATTCGAACTCACATCTGCAGTTTGCTCTCATGACCAGCACAGCTTTAAGTTTTGAGGACTTGGCAATCCAGGGTCCCCTGGTTCCCTCCCTGACCCCTGCAGGGAGAGGATTAGTGAAGGGGGTGGCTGGCTGGAATTTCAAAGGCTGAGGTCTGTACACTCGGATAAGGGCTTGGTTTTCCTGTGCCTCAGTTTCCTCATCTGTCCAAGGGGGCTTCCGGGAATTAGCATTGCATGTGCAATGGAAGATGCTCCTCCTGGTTGTGTCCAAGTAGACCCTCCTCCTCTGGAGATGTCCAAGGCCTGGCCTGCAGGGGAGCTGGGACAACGGCCACTCTTCACCACAACCAGGGAAGCCCAGACATCTTTAATGCTTGGTCTCCCTGACCCGTCCTGTAAAGGGCCCATTACCTCCTGTAAGCTCTGCTTCTTCATTCCAGTGTAACAACAGACCCTCTGCCAAGGGGAGCCTGATTGTGAGCCTTCCAAAAGAGCTGGAAGAGGCCGGGTGTGGCGCTTCTCCTGAGGTTTTTGCATGCTGGGTGATGGGAACTCATTGGGCGGCTGTTCCTCTAGGCGACTAATCCAGCCCTTAGCTGGGCTTTGCAATGCTCGACCTCCTGTTAAGGAGCCTTAATCACCAAGGCTGTTTCTTGCAGTGGCTCTGGTCTCTGTGACCTGCTGCCACCAACTGCACCCTGGGGCTTCATGAAACCAAGACCCTATTTGTGTAACATCCATTCAAACAAGTCTATTAACTTTCACCCAATTAAAGTCAACAGCCCATGCGGGCTTTGTTGGCTCAGAGCATTTTAGAGCCAGAGGGACCTGAGATGTTACAGACTCTGTGACTTTAAAGAGTGCCTCATTCACAGCAGGAGCCTTCTGAGGGACCCCTGCGTTGGCACACAATCTGATGCCCCGGGTACCGTGTCTGGGCACAAGCGGGTCCTGACAGCACATCTGACCTTGCCTCTGGCCCCTGCTGTACTTCTCCTGGCTGGCTCCTTATCCCTGGCTATGACAAATCTTGACCCAATATATCAAGTACCTTTCTGGGGCTGGGTGTTTTAAATGGATCTCCTCTGTCAGAAATACCTTTTCTCTCAGCAGTTGACACTTTTTCAACCTCCAAAGATCAGCTCAGGGGTCATCTCCTCCTCAAAGCCCACTAGGAAAAATGTACCATTCTGCTCTCCTCACCCTGGAGCTTGCAGCTTGTCTTAGCCAAGGCTGCAGACATGTCTGTTCTTACAGTTGTGGAGACTGTAAGTCCATGATTGAAGTGCTGTCAGGCCCACGGTCCTGAAGTGCTCCAGGCCGGCTTGCTGTGGTCTCATATGGTCTGCCTCAGGGTGTGTGTGTCTGGGGAGGGAGCCCTTGCTCTCGTCTTCCTGTCCACCATTTTACAGGACTGGGACTCTGCCTAGTAACTGCATTCATCTTAATATCCCTCTAGCTCTGTCTTCCAGAACAGTCACATTGGGCGTTATGACTGGAACCCGGTCCTTGTTGCCTCAGCCCTATGGGGCTCTATGATCCTAAACTCCTCAGATCCTTGGCAGGGAGGGTTGTGTTCTTCAGTCTTTTGAGGGATACTGGGCATTCAACTCTAGGCCTTTGCACTGAGCTACCTACCCAGACAGAGATTCCTATTCCACAGAATAGGAATTTTAGGGGGACATCATTTAGTCCACAGAAGCTAACAGGCCCCCAGTATGTGGTGGGGACTGTTGTGTGATTTCGGGCTCCTAGGAGGTTTCTTTCCTGTGCAAATAAGGACATACTAAGTAGCACATTCCTTAGAAAGCTGAGCCGAATAGAGAAGAAGATAGCTGAACACAGAAATATTTTTTAAAAGAAATCTTTTTAGTTTCTAGAACATAAATTAAAACATAAACTTTTGAAACAATAATGGATGTTTGCTGGCTCATGGAAGTTCCAGATGTGAGTTTCAGGATCAGCTTGATCAGGTTGTCAGCTCACTTCTTGATAGTTTTCACATTTTGACTCCAGACTGGCTTCATCCACAACAAGAGTGGCTGCTTCAAGCTTCAGTCCTGTGTTCTCACATCAGCTGTTCAGAAAGAAAGATGTTCATACTCCAGAATTTTCAATAAAACTCCTAAGGTTTGCATTGCTTGACTTTCAAACCGATAATTGCCTCTGCTTATGACTGGGACAGTTGTGTGATGGTGACTCTGAGTGCCTTCGATAGTCACATCCTGCCTTGATTTCGTGGGCCTGTCAGTCCCATCCAATCCACAAGGCTGAAGAGAATGGAGTATTGAGAATCAGGAATTTCAGTTTCCTGCCAGGTGAGGCGATGCATGTTTTAGTGCCAGCATTCAGGAGGCTGAGGCAGAAGGGTTGCCATGAGTTTGATGCCACCTTGTGTTCCACAGAGAGTACAAGGCCAGCTGAAATATACCACAAGACCCTTAAAAATTTTTTAAATGAATCCTGTTTTCTTTCTCCCCTTCCTGTTCTTCTCTCCCTCCCTGCCTCTCCTGCTTCCCTCTCCGAAGTAACAGGCAGCTCTTATTATCAGCCTGCTCTGAGCAGGGTGTTGATAGCACCTAGGAGATTAAGACAAGATGTGATCTTGAGCTGCTGACAAACCAACTTCAAACGGTTTTGGAAATTCTTCTGAAGGCGATGAAGAGCTGCAGGGGGATCTTAAACAGGTGAGTGGCTATATTAGTTCTTTCTTGCTGTGTAACAAATGACTTCAAAACTTAGCAGCTTAAGACAATGGCTGTTTCTCATCTGCCGTTTCCCTGGTCAGGAACTGGGCATGGATGGCGGTGCCCAGGCCCAGGACTCTTGCATGGAAGCAGCCAAGGCACTATCAGGGCTGCCGTCATTTTCAGAGAGACCTGGGGACACTGGCTTCTGCTGGTATCTGTGGCTCTGGCAGCCTCCAAAGATTTACTTCCCAGCTACATGCATACCCCTTCACGGGGCACCTCCCGACATGCCAGTCTGCTGCCCCCAGTCCGAGCAAAAGAGAGCAGGAGGAGGCACCCAGACCTGAAGACACCGTTGTGGGTGCTCATGACTTAGATTGACCTTCCTATCTCCTGCCATGGACATTGTGTTCAGCAGAAGCAAAGTTGAGAGATTGGATTCACCTTGAATGACAAAGGTCAAGACTGATCAAAGCCGGGTGTGATGGTGCACACCTGTAATCCTGGCACTCTGGGAGCCCGAGGCAGGAGGATCACAATTTAAAGCCTACCTCTGGGAAATTTAGCAATTTAGGAAGCTACTGTCTCAAAAAAATAAATACAGGTCTGGGTAGGTAGCTCAGTGCAAAGGCCTAGAGTTGAATGCCCAGTATCCCTCAAAAGATTGAAGAACACAACCCTCCCTGCCAAGGATCTGAGGAGTTTAGGATCATAGAGCCCCATAGGGCTGAGGCAACAAGGACCGGGTTCCAGGGCACGCCATGGGGATCAGGGGGGTATCCTTGAGGGTGGCTCCTTCCCCCCTGCTCTCCCTGCCTGGCTGGCTGCAATTCCATCTGCTACCCATGTGTCTGTCCATCTGTTGGGTCTCAGCTCACAGGGACACACAGTTCAAGGCAGTCACCGACCTTAGAGTCAGGCTCTGGGACACCACTCAGAGAGGTGGCTCCTGGGGACAAGACCTTGTCTCACAGCCCCCCCAGCTGCATTTCCCTGGGCTTCTGTGAGTCCTTCTGGGCAGAGTCAGCCTGAAGCCAGGGCTCCCCCACTCTCTGCTTGATGATTCCAGGAGGGCAGGACCTCAGGGGACGCCTCAGGTATGCCGGGTGTCCTCGTTCCTCACATATATGTCATCATCAGGTGATGCTACCTGGAGAAGAGGCCTTTGAGAAGTGACTGGGGTGGAGCCTTCTGCATGGTCTCTTCCACTGTGTGTGGTCACAGCGAGAAGATGTCTCTGCACCGAGACACAGGCCCTCGTCAGATATGTCATTTAACAGAGCTTGGCCTTGGGTTTCCAGCCTCCATACTGTGCAAAGTAAACTTCTGCTGTCTGTGGTGGTTTGTCACGTGGCCCAAGCCAACTGAGCGCTGTGCCACCCAATGGTGTGACTTCCCTCCCAGCCCTCCCCACACATCTGGAGGAGCTCAGCCCACTGGGGGACTTTGCCAGCCCCTTCCCGGATGTCTGTGGTTCCTTCCTGGGCTCCTAATAACAGCAGCATTTTGAAAGATGGGAGGAGGGCGTATTAAGCCCAATCATGTGGATAATTCACAGCTTAAAAAATGGGCCAAACGCGGATTTACACAATAGTCTGTGACAGACGCATCTTCCACGGGATCATCTGTTTGGAGATGCTATTTTTCCAACGGGCTCACAGCCTTGGGAGGAAGATTGTGGGCTGTTTAGGACTCTGATCACTCTCAGGTGCTGACAGGCTGAGGAGGGAGAGAGGCCACCGCCCTGCACTCCCCAGCACACAGAGGATCTATCTCTGGTCCCCAGGTAGGCATAGAGTGCTCAGAAGGGCTCCCTCCTGCTCATACTTTCCCCTCCACAATGAGGTCCCAGTCCCTGAGGACCTCTGCACCATTGCCATGGCTGCCTGGTCCCACTTGGTCAGAGGTGAGGCAGGCCTGGGCCGTGCTGCTGTGTGCGCATGAGCATAGGATTCTAGTGGCTTCCTCGCCCCTCACTCTGTGTCCACCCCGCAGGAAGCTCCCTGGCTCCTATGGCCCCGGCCCCATCGGCCTCCTGTGATCCTTTAGGGAATCCTGGCTCTCATCCTGCCCCCACCCCGTGTCTCTAATGCAAACTTCATGGTCTTGCACAATCAAGGGTTCCAGCTTGTGGTCCTACCTGACCTGGCCATCTTGCTACCCCCACTGTGGGCCAAACTCCATCAAGCTTGGTGGAACTGCAGTAGCCTCTCATCTCTGTCTCCTTACAACAATCAGGGAGACCTTATCAAGATGTCACAGCAAATGAAGTCCTGCCCCACTTTCAATTTCTAGTGTCTTAGAAGTTCAGACTCCTCACCACAAGGGGACAGTCAGGTGCTGGTGGGGACCAGATCTCCGGGCATAACAGTATTTCAATGGAGGACTGGGTCACGCAGTCCTTCTAATGTGCCACTTCTGTTTCGGAGCCAACTGAGCATGCATGGGCTGAACCTTCTTCCAGCCGTAACAAATATCTCTTCCTTTAAATTGTGATTGTTAGGTATTTTGTCCCAGCGATGGAAAAGTGACAAATACAGGGCTACTTCCTGAGCATCCCTCCTGGGGTCTCACGTAGGACCAGATCAAGCCCTGTCACTGAACTCTTCCTGGGTATTAGTCTGGCTGGGGTGATTCATTTTACTGTAATTAGCTAGATCATGTTTTCCTTTCCTGTCAGGACCATGAGTCTGGTTACCTGCTGCATCTCCAGTGCTCACCGCATTTGGACATTCAGCTAACACTGGATCCTCTCCTTGCTGAGTCCCCATCCCCCACATCAGCCAGGTACATGGGTTCCAGTATCCCACGGGCCAGACACATCTGTGAAGTGGGGCACCTAACTGCAAGGGACACAATTCCAGAAGACCCATGGCTCAAGGTCGGGGTGCCTCCTTACAGCTGGCAACACACCCTGGCCTGGGCCTGCCTGGTCGTGGGCCTGCCATCCATCTCCGGCTTGTCTTTTCACCTGGGGCTCTGTCTGTCCATCTGTCCCTGCCTCTCTCAGCTTTGACAGAACAACCTCTGGGAAGGAGGTGGCTGCATTCTAAGACACTGTTTCTAACCTCAAGGTCCTGGGGCTGACCAGTGCTAGGACAAGGTGAGAAGGGATTTGAGGGAGAGAAGGCCAGGTCTGAGCCACCTGCTATCTGGGGAAAGTGTCCCCTCAGCAGAGTTTTGAAGGACTCCAAAGAGCTACCAGGGGAAGCGGAGGGAGGAGCGTACTGGCGGGGGGGCGGGGAGTGAGGGCTGTGCATGTCCGGGGATAACGGAGAGGATGGGCATCTCTTGGAGCCCACAGCACACAGGCAGAGAGAGGGCAGAGGGAGGCGAAGGCAGAAATAATGTCTGTGGCCAGTCACAGCATGGTGGGAAATCCCTCTGCCTCATCTCTGTGACACTTCTGCTCCTTGCATCTGGAGGTGGAGAAGTCTGTTTCTCGGCACCTTGAGTTTGGCCTTAGCCTAGTAATGATATGATTTTGAAGAAAAAAAAAAAGGGATTCTAGCAAACCCAAGCCAAGGGCTATGAGGTTTTTGAGAATGTGGGCCCACCTTCCTGTAGCATATAGTCAGAGCTGGCATCAGAGGATAGAAACTCTTGGGAGAGACCACAGCCTCCAATCCACCCCTGCTGAGGTAGAGCCTGGGAACTGAGGCCATCAGAGGCTAAGCTGAACCTGCCAGCCTGGCTGGAGAACGAGGAGAAATGGTACAGTCTTATTGCTTTAAGTTGCCGTATTTTGTATTTTGGGTGGTTTCTTAGGCAGCAGAAACTGGAACCCACAGGAAGATGGGCCAGGTTAGGGGCTGGATCTGTATCTGGCTGCAGAGTGTGGAGTTGATCCCCGTGATTATGAGAGTAGACGCTGGGACTTAGGTTCAAATACTGGCTCTGCCTCCATCAGCTGGAACCGGAAACAGTTCCCTTCACTCTTCTGTTTCTCCACCGGCTACATGAGAACAGAAAAGCCCCATGGGTTAGTGACAGTCATATACCTAATGGACTGTGTTGGCTTCCTGTCGCTGGCCTGTCTCAGAGGCTCCCACAGAGGTTGAGCCCACATCAATCTACTTCACCGAGTCCTGACTGAAATGACTCCTGACCTGAGCTTTCTTCTGGGCCTGTAGGTGACCAACAAGCACGGTGTGCCCGGGACTGTCTTGGTTCTAACAAATCTACTTTCGTAGGTCAACTGGGATGGTTTTTGTCACTATACTGATCAGTTCTCCAAACACTGGGACACCATACCTGACATCCACAACTTAAAGGATGAAAGGCTGATTTTGATTCATGGTGTCAGGGGATTGAGTCCATGGTGTCTTAATTATTTTTCTCATTGCTAAGACACCCAAAGTTAAAGGAGGAAAGGTTTATTTCACATCACAGCCCCCGAGGTTTTGGTCTATAGTCTGGCTGGGTCCAAGACAGAAGCGTAGCAGAAGAGAAATAGTCCATGGCAAACAGACAGGAAAAAGCAAAGAAGCAGATAGCAGCAGCAGCAGCAGGATCATCATCATCATCATCGTCATCATCATTATCCTCATCATCATCAGCAGCAGCAGCAGCAGCAGCAAAGGCTAGCTTGTCTTTCCCTTTTATCACAAACAAGCTATATACCTACTGATTGTGCTACTTATACCCAAGTTGGGTCTTCTACTATGCACCTCCTTAATCCAAGTATCTCACCCTTACTCTGCATTCACACACCCTCATCCATCCACCTTTAAAATTCCCAATTGTGACCTGATGAGGCTATAGGGGGAATTCTAGATGAGCCACAGCAGGTTGACTGGCTTGAGGACAGGAACGTTATTGTGGAAGGATGTGGTGGAGCAAAGCTGCTTGGTTGGTGGAGACTGGGAAACAGGGCCGGGGGACAGTGTCAGAGGAAGGGCCAGGGACCAGATATAGACCCGAGATCATATCTCCATGACCCACCCAGAATTGCACCCTAGGAACCTGCAAGATATTCCTTTATCCAGTCAAGCTGACAACATGATTAATGGATACAGTCACCCTAACTGCTGGGCCACCCCGTAGATCTAAAGAAATCCTGTCCTGCTCCCTCACAGGCTCAGGGCATCTAGCTGTCCTAACATGGCATAATCTCTTGCTTCACACAGAGGAATGAAAGTGGGGGATTTTTTTGGCCTGTTTGTTTTTGTTTGTTTGTTTTAAGAGGAGGTCTTGCTAAGTTGCTCAGGTCAGCTTCAAACTTGGAATCCTTCTGCCTCAACCTTGGGAATAGCTGGAATTGCAGGTGTGTGCCAACAGCAGCCTTGCCTATCTTGGTTTTAAAATAATAAACAGGTGTAACATGCATGAGGCTCCAGGGAGTACATCATTCCCATGTACATGAGGCAGGAGACATATTGCTAAGTTGTTTCTCTAAACACCTGGAGGCCTTTGGGTAATGACTGTGTCTAAATGGAACATCTGAGAAATTAAGAGAAGACATCAGTGTTTCTATGACAGGCTGTTTGGCTTAATGAGAGGTTAGGAAGGCATTGAGCCAGCTCCGTTAGGAAAGATCCTCATCTGCTCTGAGTTAGGGGGCAGCACACCCTCAGTCTTCACCCCACCCACATGCTGACTCAGAGCATGGAACTCCAGGCGTGGCAGAGCTGGATGACTTCCTTGAGGGACCTGAGAAAAGGAGACAAGAAATAGCCTGTGTCACAGGAGAGGTGAGGTTGGTAGTGTATGATTTGGAGAGTGTGATTGTAACTGTCCTTAAAAATGACTTTTTTTCCTTAGGTTCCTTTAAGTTTGTCTTAAAGGGACCCACAGCTGTTGTGACCACAGAAGAGAGTCTCACTCCTTCAAGTCCCAGGAGGTCCTTGGGTAAAGGATGCACAGAGCCGCTGCAGGAGCCCTCTCAGATCTGGAGGAGTGAGCTGGGTACCAGGAGGCAGCAACTAGACTCGGCCTACTTCTCTTGGGCAGGGAACATGCAGACCTGTGCATGCCTTGAAATGGAGCACTCCAGAACTGCCCTGCATGCCGACACCCTGAGACACCCTGCAGACCTGTACCTGGGCAGTGAGTGCAGCATAAGTAGCCCTAATGCCTGACCCTGCACTTGATACCAGTGAAAGGGAGGACACAGCCCAGGGCAGAGCCACATTCACCGTCACTGCCAGATCTCCAACACCAGGCTCCACTCAGAGTGGCCACACTCGCTGGGCAGCCCAGAGAGGGGACAAACTGATCTCTTTGTTTTATTTTCTGTGTGTTTATTTATATTTGTGGTATCAAGGATCATACTCGGGACCTTGTGCCTTCGAGGTAGTCGTGGTGTCACTGAGCTAAATCTCTGGCCTGGGTTTCTTTGTTTTATAGTTTGTTTGTTGGACTCAAGACTAAATAAACTTGACACATCGTGATTGGAAGATAAATCCCTTCTGTCCCTTCAGAATGAGACTTTCTCTTCTCTGTTCTCAGATGGTTTTATTTTTCTAATTGCTGAGACAAAATACCTGACATCAAAGTTAAGGAAGAAAAAGTTTTTAGGCTCCCAGTCTGTAGATGTTTCAGTCTATAGTCAGCTGGCTCCAAGGCAGCGTGGCATGACAGATGGGCATGGCAGAGCAGAAAGAGTTCATGGTGGGCAGAAGGCAGCAAAGCAAGCACAGGGCAAGACAAGCCTCTTTGTGTTCTTGTATCCAGGCTATGGAGATTAGGGCCATGCCAAAGTAATCAATGGACTGTTTTAGTAATCACCCACTCATAATCCTAGGATGCTTAACCCTAGCATTCATTGCACCTTGAATCAATCACACACTCTAGATTCAGCCATGTCTGAACAAGCTCTATCTGTGACTGCATGAAACTTTGTAGGAACATCCAAACACAAGCCATAGCACACAGATTAGTCTTTATGATTCATTTGTTGAAGAAACTGCATCTTTCATCTATGATCCTCAGATCAGCCTGTTGAGGAGCTACAGGAGGCCAATAGCCACCAGCTCCTTGGGGTGGTGCCCACGTCTGCATCTGCTAATGTGCCCTCAGCATAGCATGGGTTAAATGCAGACTCTATATAACCTCACATTAATTTTTATTAGATTTTCCCATTGAATTAGTATTGGAACAAAATTCAAGGAAAAAAAAAAAAAACCCAGGTCTTTTCCTTGGGAATTTGGGGACCTGGGAATTGTTAGTAAGAGATCACAAAACTGAATTCTTATCTAATGCTCAAAGTTAAGGTGGGAAAACTAAGGCTCTCAGACGCCACTCCCCTGGCAAGGGAAAGGGATGGGATTTATACCCAAGTCATCAGGCACACATCCACTTTCCAACCCCTGTGGTAATTGTCATCCATCATCACTGGGCGTGAGTCTCCATGCCCAGTATGGTATGTGGTTACCGGGGATCGAACCTGGGTCCTTGCACTTGCAAGACAGGTGCCGGAACCACTGAGCTAACTCCCTGGCCAACAGATGGGTTCTAACCCTGGCTCTGCCCCATTGCTTCCCTGTTGAACCAACTTCCCTCGCTTTCTGGGTGGGAGAGAAGCTCTCTGCCTCCAACAGGAAGACAGGTATAGGGCAAGAGCCCTCCAGCAGACCCCAATTTATAGGGCATAAGAATGGATGACACCTCCCTGCCTGTCCCCTTTTTCTACCCACACTGCTCTGTCCTCAGCCACTGAGATTCAGCTCACTGGAGACACTCAAAAGCCCCATCTCCCCAACAGTTGCCCGGTGGCCCTTCTCACACCTCAGGCTCTCATCTGGGGAGTGCAAGTGGCTCTTGGGAGGGGGGGTGAGGGAAAGGGGTGGCTAGGATTTAAAGGGAGCTGGGGCCTCATAGCCAGGGAATCTATCCCCTCCCCCACCGTTGGCAGAGCGTGGCTCAGGAAGAGAGATGCAGCCTGCAGGGCACAGCCTGGCCCTGTGGAATCCTCACTCATAAGCAGCATATATCAGAGGAGGCTGCAGTGGGCCATCCAATACTGGGGCCCCTGAGGAGTGTGGGGGCTAAAGACAGAGCCACTTAATTATTTTCCCTCTCCCTCCTAGCCCCTTCCCCTACCTCTCAGACTTCTGGAACCTTCCTTCTCTGATCCTCATCCATATCTCTCTTGGCTCTGCCCCCTGTGGGTTCTGCTTTCCTCAGCAGGGGCCTCAGCTGACAGAACTTTATAGAAACCTCTAAAAATGAGTTTTCTTTGCGTGTCAATCCTTCATCTCTTCCCAGAATTGCTCCCTGAGTGTATTATAGCAAGGGAAAAGGAAAGAAAAAAGTCACTCTGGCATTTATTGAGATAAATAGCAAAAGTCTGTGAGGCTGAATTGTTAAAAATGCATCTTTTCCTCGTCAAGGCTGGGTGCTGCTGGGGAGTCCATCTCCTTTGTGTTCCTGAAGCTACTAGAAGCTTCTAAGTATAGAGGCTGAAGCACTCCCCCACACACCATGCGTGGGACTCAGGCTGTAGGAAAAGGTGTCCCTTATCCACTGTACCCACTTTGGGAGCCTTTCCAACCTTAGAACTCGCAGCTGACTGTGTCAAGGCCCTGGAGTCCATGTGATTGGGTTTCCTTGTCTTTCCTGATGTGGTTCTGGTCCAATGGCCTGGCTGCATATTCATGAGATCTCAGGGCGGTCCGGGGGAGAGAAGGGGTCTGTATAGGAGGTAGGTAGTTTCTTGAGGTCTAGATGTAAAATGGCACAGTGTCACTTTTGACATATTCTCTTGACCAGAGCAGCTTACAGGTTTAGCCGAGACTTCAGAGGTGGGAGAAAGGCTTTCTAAAATCCACAGAGGGAGATACAAAGTCACATTGTAAATGGCCAGAGGAATAGGAGGTAGAAGTAAGCTGCAGACATTTTTGCAAACATCCTATCTTATTTGCATGTGAGGATGGAGTCCTTCAAGCCACCTTATGAGGGAGGAATTATTAACCCCAATTTGCAAATGAGGAAACTGAGGTTGGGACAATCTGGCTTGCTCATAATTATTCCTCCCCTCTGGTTGGTGCACTGGGCCCTGGCTGGCACCAAGGTGTGGCCACAAGTGATCCCATAGTCAGTCCTTTCCTGAGGAGGGCCAAGGGAAGGGGAAGTGAGGGCAAGATGGGACAGACATGCGCCAAGATGGGTGGGGAGATCAGAGGAATCTCCTGGAGGAAGTCCAGCCTAGTGTCGGAAGAGAACAAATTAGTCAGGAAGAGTTGGGAAGAGTGTTCCACTGAGCACCACCAACAAGGGAAAGTGAAATAGTGCAGTGGACACAGGCAGATAAGGAGGGTGTCCCAGGGCCACATGGTCAGAAGACCAAAGGCAGGATTCGACCTCAGCCTGGCTACACAGAGCATGGAGTGCCCAGCACAGCCCATGGGAGGCCAGCCAGCAGACTCTGAGAGGGCCTTGGAAGCACAGAGACCTCCCCCAGCTCAGACACCACATGAGAAAGCACAGTACCTCCCATGGAAAGGACCTGGGTCCTCCCTTCCTCTATCCCTCCTGGGACATTGTCTGCCCATAAAGCCCTTCATCAGAAAGTGTTTCTGGGTTCCTCTGTGTGCCAGGCTTTGTGTCACTAGGACACAGTCCCAAGTGAGACTAGAGGAGGTCTCAGAAGCAGCTGGGGAAGCAACTCAAATAACAACTAAATAAAAAAAAAATAAGTGAAATTATCATCTAGATGGCAAATTGCTGTGAAGGAAGCAAACAGGGTGTTAAGACATTGAAGCCCAGATCTGAGAGTCTGTAGCAGATGGGAGGGGCCCTTGGGTATGTGGGGAGCACTGGAGGGAGGAGGGAGTCACATGGAGACCAGGGCCTGAGTCTTCCTTCATGCGCATTTCATTACTCCATCCTCAGAACAAGGCTAGTGAGCCTGCTTTATGTGGATGGGTGATGGGGGCCTTGGTAAGGCTCGATTCAACCTCCAAAGAGCAGGCAGGTCAGGCTGAGGAAGAAGAGCTCGGTTTGACTGGTCCTAGTACCTAGGTCCTGGGTCATGGTCAAGGAGCCCCTCTGATCAAAGGGAGATGACCCCAGGGACCACAGAGGGCATCTTTGGAGCCAGAATCACAGCCCAGGGCATGAGAGGAGCAGAGTCAGGATCTGCCCCGGGCCATCCAGGGCTGGCTGTGTGCCCATGAGCAATGCCTTTCAGCTTTCTGGGCTCAAGTTTCCTCATCTGTAAAGTGGGGACTGTACCAAATGTCAGGGCTGGGACAGCGCCTGAGAGGAGATGAGCCTGTGCCATCCATGTTGGAATCCAAGGTCCATTTCTCTGCGCTGTCCTGAGTCCCACAGGGTTTTACTGCAGCCAGGACTTTGGGCCACCCCAACCTGCCTTCATGTCAAGCAGGACCAAACTTTCAAATGTGTCTGTATGAGGGCTGGACTGGACCCAGGTTCTGGTCCCAGCTGGGACACTGCAGATGCACGCTTACAAGGGATATCACCAGCTTACAAGGGATGTTACCAGACAGCTCCTCTGAGGTTCTAGCTCTGACCCCCTCCACCCATCTGAGACACAGAGCCACTGTACCTGATGATGCAAAACACTGTAGGTCACAGAGGGACCATTCTAAGGTTTCCCTTCTATAACCCAATCAATTCCAGTCTTCTCCCCTACTGCCTGTCCTTGCTGTGTGCCTACAAGAGGCCCGTATATTAGCCCTCTTCTTCCTCCTTCCTCCTTCCCTCCTACCAGGTCACCACAGTGTCCTGGGCCCTAGGAGAATAACCTGAGCCTCACTGCTCTCCTGGAGTTCCTGGTCTGAACAGGGAATCCCGAGGGCAGAAATGTAGGGCCACCCTGCCCTGGCCTGTCCTCTGTATCTGCTCA